>WURT03072946.1:0-13354 GCA_009936505.3 Holothuria glaberrima
TATATATTATATGTGTGTGTGTGTGTTATGTGGCACCATAGATTGTAAAATAAGCAATAACAAAAAGACTGGGTAGTTATTGATCTACAGTACCCTGCAGAGTTTGCCCATTTTCAGCTTCATGTATAAACTTGGGTCTTACTTGTAACTGTTTTAGAGAATGACTGCATGGCCAGTGTTGCAGGCCATTGGGTAGCATGATTAGTATACTTAGTGATTACATGGAAGTACTACTACCTGAGAGGTAGTAGTAATAGAAAGGTAAAGCTTTATGTAAACTCAAAAAACAATATCTTTTAAAGGGTACTGTAGGTCAGATAATTTGCTCATATAAGGTACAGGTATATGTGCATAAGTAGTAGTGTATTAAAGTGGTATTTCTTTTATAGTCTATTAACCTAAATAATTCTTCAGCTTCATTTTATATGAAAGTGCCAAATTTAATAAAATTGGCAAACTCATAGAGGCAAAAATCAAGTTGGCATCATATTTTATTTATATGATTGTTACCATGTGATATCATTTTTTATGTTTACTGTATCTGTTGATATGTATTTAAGGAGTTTTGTCAGTCGTGTTCTCATGCACAGCTGTTATAAGGGAGAGAGGTTAGGAACTTTATTAGAACAATTTAAAATGTAATGTAATGAAGTGCATCATACTGTAGGTAACAATAGCATTGTTATTCAAAGGAAAATGTTGCATTTAAAATACACTGAAACATTCAGTCTCACCAACAAACTTCAGCTGTACAGTAGCTTTATGTCATCAAAATATTATGTATTACAAGAGTTATAGATGTTGTATCATGTGAAATTACCAAAAAATTATCCCTGAGCAACATATAACAGAATTTCTGTCTGCAAGAACCCTATTTCCTAAAAAGGAAGCTACCATGCTGCCTTATTCTGAATTGTCTGTCATCCTGTATCTATAAATATGTATTGGTTTTAAAAATTGGAAAATATTCTATACAACAAATGCAATATTTCCCTTTAGGTTTCTTGTCTTCTTGGGCAGTGTTAGAGACTTTGCCAAGGACAAAATCTATGTTACAATCATGGTTTTTGAGTTGTTGTAGATAGTTTTCATAATATTTGAAATGATGAGGACTATTGGATAGGTAGAACTGTATGGTTTAAATCTGAATGAAAGCCATCGTCCAAAAGTAAAATTTGTGGGAAATTTGGGGGGGGGGGAGATGCTAAACTGATAAATATTTTTAGAACAGTTCATTGAGTTTGTAATGAACAGTTCCAAGCAAAATCCTTTTTTCCATGTTAATTGCTCCAAATTGCGTCAAACTTTGAAAACGTGCTCACTGTTTTGAACACTGTATAGTGTAACATGAATATTTCATGATCATGTTCTTGCTATAAATTATTAAGTGTGAAATATTTTCTGACACTACAATTGTGTAAAAAATTATGCAGTGGAATCAACTTAAAAGTAAAAAAATGGTGGAATAAAGTTTCTATGCAATAATAATTTTAATGGCCTTCATCTTAACTTGAACAAACAGATTTTTATTCAAGATTAAAAGAATACTGCTTCTGATTATTGATCATTTGAATTTCCCAACAAAGAAAAATGCCTTGAGAACACCTTGCATTCCGTGTCACTAAATGCTGCCAAATTTTCTAGGTCTGAGACTGAGTGTAGTTAAGGAATGAATATGTACAGCCTTTGTTCAAATGTTGACATAGTGACATATTTTCAATGTGTTTTTGGTAACTATTTATAGAGAAAAATTGTCGAATTACCGTTGCCTATGATAGTAAGTTTAGGGAAGGTAGTGGTTACTACTGCAACAGCAGTGGCTGCTGCCATAGTGCTGGAGACTAGTGTCGTTCTGATATTAGAAGTAGCAGATATTGTCAATATAGATATAGATCCGATGCAAATACTGTATTTGGGAAATAAGCATTTTGCGTACTTGCCATAGGCTACTGTGGTCTACAACTAAAGCTGTGTCATTTCATTTTGATGAGGTTAAATGTATTGACTTGAATTCAAAAATACTTTAAATAGTGTACCATTTTTATGACTTAGCTTTAAGATGACAAATGTCAGTCAGGTATAATACCTGCATTTAAGGTAATTTTACTGATACTGTTACAGAAGTAAATGGGAAACATTGGTTGCTACTGATAATGAATACAGATAATTGGTCGGACACTACTGATGACAGCTTCTATAACACTTGAGACAGCAGTTATCATGGGTTTATAGTGGTTAAACTAAAAGTAGGAATTATCTCCATCTTACAGATTATAGAGTAAAATAGTGTGGAAAATGTTTTGATAGTTAATGCAGTAAGAGAGATTCAACAGAAGTGCTTAATATTGATAGTTTTAAATGTCTGTAAATGATGAAAGTTAGTTTCAAATGGCAGAAACTAGATATAGTTTACAGTACAGTATAATCTCTCAGAGTACCTTAGAGAAACTTACAGTATTTTAGTCCAAAAGTTGAGCTTTATATGCAAAAAAGAATACATGTCATTTTCAGAAGAAGATAGCATCATTTAAGCGTGCTTTCATGAATTTTATGATTTCGTTTTCTTCTGGGAATGAGTGGAATAACTTTCTAGTGCCATTCAGACCTAAGGAAGGAAATGTCAGTATGCAAAAATTTGTAGTATTTTTATAGAGGTTGAAAATGGTTTTGTGGTTAAGGTTCAGAGTTGAAGAGTTGAAAGTCTCTTTGAATGTGTATTTAAATGTTTAATATCATGTGAAGATAAAGGAAATAACATAAGGCAGTCTTTATTTTGGAAATAAAGAGAATTTTGTCTAAAAAGGTATGGTCGTAGGCTTAAAAGTTTATACAGACTGTTGATGTAATTTGACTGCTATAAAAGATAACAAATCAGTTTTATTAATATTCATTGATTCAGCAGTGAGTTTACTTAGCAAATTTGCATTATTAAAACAAGTACCTCAGGGACAAAAGTGAGGTTGGACTTAAAGAAACGTAAGTAATGTTGAAGACCACAGGAAGGTTAGCTGAAAAATTCAATATTTTGCTGTTTTAGAAGTCAAGGAGTTTGATAGCTACAGTATCTGTTGAAGCCATAAATGTTACTGATACTGTCACAGTGGAAGTCAAATGGGCCACGGTGCCCAGTATTGGTTTGCACTGACTACTAAATATGAACCTAGTGGCTTTCAATTTATTTTTTTATGAATGTTAAGGGGTGTGAAACTGAAAACAAGGGTGGTGGTGAGAAATTCCTTTCGTCTTCTATTATAATCATCCGCAATAATATTGATGGGAGATGACAAGAAGGGGTTAGATATTAGATAAATTGATTGCCTTCTTTGTGCTTATTTTGTGTATTTTATAACCTCTAGTCATTCTTTATATTTATTTTTACATGAAACAGTTGCTGAGTTATGTTTCTGTAAAATTTAATCTTAGGGAATTTTCCGTACCCAAGCTTATTTTTTTATATGTGTAAGAGTACTGTAACTTAATGCAAGTATTCCAGTGAATTTTGTTCAATTGTTGAAATATAAGTGCCTGTTGTTACCACATTTTCTACTGTACCAAAAGTGAACTTCAAGGAAACCAATCTGTGTCATAGCTTTGATTTTGGTGACAATCGTTTTGTTTTTCTGTAAAGTTTTCATCATGGACCCATTACTACAAAAGTATGAATTATGCATGCTATGACTGCACTCTGAGCGTTGGTATATTTTTGCTCCTCCCTTAATACCTCACCTATTACACAAATGGACAGTTCCAACTCTTTTGGAATATTCCTGGCAATGCTTTGCATCCCCATCAGGTGGTGCCCATCTTACCTTACTCAATGCATGCTCCAAGTGACCCGTTTCATGTCGGTAATGTGGAAAGGTCGCCATCTAGTTAGGATCGAAAGTATTGCCATTGATGTTCTGCAGTGGATGGGACAGTCCATTTGTGTTTAAGTTGAGATAAGCAGGGCTTACTACAGATTCACAAACCAAGAGCAGATTTTGTGAAATTTGCCAAGTTTACATACTATCTGGGCAAGGTACATTAGAACCCAAACCAGTCTAAAGCCAAAACAGTGGGTTAAGAAAAATGGTAAACAAAACATTCACATGTCATCACTTGAAGCATCACGCATGCTTACTTCAAGTTCACTTTGGTATAAGATATGATAACTTCAGCTGCTCATATTTTGAGAGCAGTAAATAGGAAAATGGTGAAATTTTCACTAGAATGCCTTTAGTTCCTCTTTAATGTATCAGAAATGAATGCAACATTCATTTAACGATATCAGTTAAGCCTGTTCAGTTTTCCTTTCCGTGCGACTCTATTAATTTGTAACTTTCATTCTTTATTCAAGTCCTTCTCTCCTCAGCAAATTAATGCAACTGGAAAAAACTTTTAAAGCATATAAGACTGATTAACTGAATCAAATCTTTTGTTTTAATGCTTCACTAATTTTTAAGTGTAACTTCTGTGTTTGTTGTCAATAAATAATTTGCTTGTCAGTCATGAAAAAAGTTGTTGGTCTTTTGTTATTGTCAGTTTTTAGACAAGTATGGTACTAATAACGTCTCTAACCGACGGAACAAGTGACAGAAATTCATTGTCCATATTCTTCTTTCATACTCTTGAAGAAGCAGGATACATTCGCCATTAACACATTGATCATTTCAACTACTGTGGGTGTTTGCGTATTGTTTATCAATTACATCAACGATAGACGGAAGTATATTCTAACGTTTGAATATCTTCATAATTTATGTTCATAAGCATGCGAACATTTACAAGCACTCGGAAGAATACCCTGCGCAGCGGATTGGACCCTTTTTAAGGTTTCCCTTAACCCTTAGAATATGAATGAACAAAAAATATGCCATACAGGCTGCTACGTCGGCAATAGGAAGAACTGAAAAGGCTTTCATTTCGCTCAAAAAAAAAATCGGGGGAGGGAATGATGACACTTTTTTTGGTTCGTTTCTTCGTCCTAGTTTCAAAAGGGCAGTGCTCACTAGGCTGTATCGAGTCTACTTAACCCGATTTCGGGCCAGTTCCTAGTCCAGAACGCTTCGACTCTAAGCATTTCCGATCATGTCCCCCAATTCCAGGCCAATTCCTAGTCCGGCTATTTGACGATGCGTATCATCTTGTACAGTTGTACAAATGCATTTGCACTTATTTTGCAATTTCACTTCATAAAACGGACGTATTCATCTTATAGTTTTACTGTAACACTGTTAAAGTTTTACATATCACATGAGTTTACATCATCAGGGGGTTTCCCTCAACTCTTTTTTCACTCGCCAGCCGGACTAGTGTTCCAAAATTCTGGGTAGTCCCCAAGCTATTTTTAATAGCCCACCTATTTTCATATTTAAAGAGCGAAATAAAATTTGTTTTATTCAGTACTTCTTATGAAGATGTATGTTAACATTTGATGTGTGATCATAGACTTTATTCAACTTGAGGCAATCACCTGGTGGCTCCTATATTATTAGTAAATTTTAACTATGAATGAATAAACAAATACAGAGTACATGTAGGTACTTTAATTTACGTGAGAAAAATAAAAACTGCTTGGACGGTGTGTAACACAACAAGTTATGAACACTGTATGATGTCATTTTTATAGTCAGTAATCACACCAGTGGGTAAGGACTGGCAGTATCCCCCAGGGCCTTTTTTGGGAATTTTTTAGTGGGGGACATTTGACGATACGTATCATCTTGTATATCTTGGACCATCTAAGCGGAGGGCCACCATTGATTGGCGCGTACTTTACGAAGAAATTTTTCAGAAAAATGGCTGTTCAGTAGTGGCGTGCTCATGGGCCATGCAGTGTGTTGTGTGATCGCTGGCCTGGGTGAGGGGTCGAAAGGGAGGAGGGGTGTTCCCCTAGTCCCCTTCCCCTCCCCTTTGGAAATTCTTGAAAAATTGGGTGTCCTTACATGCAATCTGATGCCATATATGCTACCTTTTGGAGTTAGACTTCTATTAAAAAAAATTGACGTATTTTTAGGAACTAAAAAAAAAAAATCGGCATCAACTTTGGAAATTTTTGAAAAACTAGGTGTCCTTGAGTTCAATCTGGTACCACATATGCTACCTTTTGAAGCAAAACTTGTATTAAAAAGATTACGTACTTTTAGGAACTAAAAAAAGTTGGCATCAGTGAGGGTGGCATGGCCCAATGGCCTCCCCAATGTACGCTAGTGCTGTCCAGATTGCCAGAAATTGCACCCCACTGGGCTTACATGTACATTTATCTAACTATCCTAATTTCCTTCACTGAGTGAAGTAGTTTAGTACTTTCCCCTATCCTGTCAGCATAAAATTGGGCAATGTTTACACGTTTGAAATCAAAATTTCCCGAAAAAAGGGACCATACTGGGGGCCAAATTAGCTGAGTGGGGGCTGTGTATTGGACTGGGGGCCATGGCCCCCAGTATGTATGTTAAAAAGGCCCTGGTATCCCCAATGGGAAATGAGTAGTACATGACGAAACAACAGTAATCGTGACAGCTGGTATATATTTGAGTTAGAAGTGAGATCTTCTTTTAGTGATAAATAGGTCTGATTGTGCGTTGTAATATACAATTTTTAACTGTGTGTAGGAGGTAGTCAGATTTTTTAACTCGCCAACTGGACTACCAAGAAGAGGGTTTTCACTCGCCCGCTGTTTTCAGTCGCAAATGACCAGCGGGCGAGTGCTTATTTCAAACCCTGATCATCATCTTGTATTTTAACATAATGATTGTAAACTTTTACTTCGTGTATTGAGTGGTGGTCGAGTGTACTGCCTTGCATACTCAAGGTCCCTGGATCAAATCCCGGTGGAACCACTTTCAGATTTTCTGGGGACTAAAATTCACTTGTTCAGGATAACTGTTGACAGTGATGCTCCGGGAGTTTAAATTTGTGAATTTCAATTGGGTATCTGATTGTCGGTTTCAGAAAGTTGTGAGCTTTGCTTGGTTCAGCTGTCAAGCAGAAGTGCAGAGCAAGGAACCTCCACTCCGCCCAGCCTGTGGGGAAGTGGCTAAAGACTGAGTGGGGATACACTCACGTTCGTCGGATGGCAGGATGGGGACGGTAAATGGCGGTCCTGGGAGCAGGTTTGGGAGCGATTAGTACAAGCCTGCCTCGTTAACCTCTGGACACTATTCGAAAAGAGAAGGGGAATCTCGCTGGTGTTCATCGCTGTCATTCACTCTTGTATAGGATCCTCGATGAGCCAATTGGCTTCCTGACTCTCAAACCTCAAACGTTAAACTTTTAAAAGGTGAAGCACCTCTCTGGTACATCATCGTAGGTAGTTAGTACATGATCGTGTACTTTTAGTACTGCATCACTTGAAGTGAGCTTCTTGGCACACGTAGAGCTCGCTAAAAGCCCCCCACAGAGTATGGCACGCCAGAAGAAAGTAATAACATCATCAGATGATGATCGTAAGTTTATAGATGTACAGCATGTACTTTAAGATATACATCATATAACTATTGAGTTGATCATCGTGTATTTTAACATGATGAACTTGTACTTTAGTACATGGAAGTGTAAATACACATGATAGTATATTGATTTAGTACATCATTGTGTATTTTAACATGATCTATCTTTTAAGATAATCATTATATATCGGGAACCTTTTGGTGTGTCTTAAGCAGAAGAATTGGGGGAGTCATGCCAGCTGTTGAGAATGTGTACTACTCCATTTCTCCCTTTTTATGCTGCCACTGGGATGGTAGATAAAATAAGCGAATGATGGAGATACAAAAACATACATTTTAAGATTAGATAGGACTCCAGGCTTTTATTGGTTAATCAACTCTTTTTTATATCTCTTCAAATATAAAAATACGTTACAACGAAAATATTTGTGAGTCATACCCTAAGTATTAAACAATGAGGTCTATTTATAGGAAGGACTGGTATTTACATTCTGAGGGTTATTGCACTATTTTCTTCAAAGAATAACATATTACAAATACATTTGTTACAAATGAAAACTAAGGATGAAGATTTAAACTACTTCACATGTTATCTAAAGAAGAAAACAAATAAATTTGGAATACGGTTATCCAGGCGCTATTAATTAGAAACCATTGGCCAGTAGTTGACGTTGATTCGGTAAGTATTCGTAGTGTCGTACTATCTCCGAGGTAGTACTTCCACCAGGGGTTGTGCCTGGACTTTTCCGACGGGGGCCAAGATCCGCAACGGCCACTGGAAGGGCAGCATAACGAATAGCAGACAAAGGCGACGGATTGCCGGAAGGATGGTGAAAGCAAAATATTTTTTGGCACCCCCCAAGAGCCGAAAATGTGAAGTCTTCATTACAGAAAGTTTGAAAAAATCGGCCTTTGTAAAGGGAAGTTTGCATAGCTTTTGGATTATAATGCAGAAAAGTTGAACAGTTTGGGATTTTATTAAATAAAATTTGGAGAGGTATTGGGTCCAATTGAAGAATCCACCTTCTTTTACAGACAACAGATGTAAACCGTCGAACTGGTCACTGTCGGGAATTACATGCTTTATCATATCCATTAGGGGTCCCAGAAGAAATCAAATTCTCCCATGGTGGAAGGGGGAAGTGAGCCTTCCCTGACGGGGAAGCCCCTGCCCCATCTGGTGCTACACCTGACTCCCAAATAACAAGAGTCCTCTCGCTGCCACAAGTGCTTCCACTTGTTATTACGACGTTGCGTACTTGTTACTATCTCATAAGAGAAGATGGAAGATAGTTTCTCTGTTTCTTAGATCAGTTTATATCTCTTCAAATACGCTAGCTATTTTGACATTGGACGTTCCTCTGTAATTTTGTATCATTTGCCACCTAAGTTCCTTCATGTAATGGAAAGCACTTTTCTTACCATGAAAAGGTCAGTCCATATTACGCTTGTGAAATGTAGAAAAAAAAATGGCGCCATACGTTAACAACTGTCTTCAGATCCGTTCTTCAAATCTCCCGCCCCCCCCCCCCATTCCCATCTGCCAATTAATCGAGAAACGAGATGAGGTGAATTCTTAGTAGTTCCCGTGCTTCAGCTGGTCTGGTTTAGGAATACAGCGATCTTTACAAGAGTTCGTCTATGTATAATTTATTCAAGTCGCTCCATATTGCGGTTCCGCCTCTGTTGTCTGATGAGGTAAGCGGCTACACCCACTGCCACGACCACTAGGAAACACGCTCCAACGGCTACTCCAACTCCAACCGCCCGACTGCCTTTTACTGAACTAATTTGTTGTGGGTTCCCTCCTGCTTGATGACCTGCAGCCTGGCCTGCTGCGGCACCCTGTCCCGGGACAGCCATTGGCTGACCTGCACCGGCAGCGTGAGTATCTGGGTTGGCCTGTACTGCTTGGCCTTCGTTGGTTCCGCCTGCGATTTCTATAAAGAAGAGAAAATGGAATTAGTACTATATGTTCCATGGTGGAAAACGATTTTGAAGAGTAGCATCAAAGTCGACCAACTCATTCAGCAACATTCTTCTGTTTATAGAAACAGAAATCTGAGTCGTTTCTATCATGAATTAGTATTCTTTTTTCGCATCTGATGAAAGGTAATAAACGTCTAATAGTATAACACGTCATTCCTACATGACGTCATACAAACTTGGTTCCCTCTGTTTGTAATATTTACACGAAAAAAGTCAGTCTAAAGCATATGTTGAAGATATATTAACTGGCGAATGAACATCTGCCATACCAGTGGTATAGTAAGAAGAAGGTTCTTGGGAAACATTTATACCACTTCCCATTTCTCTCTTCCTCTGCATTTCAAGTATCATTACCGCACCCTAAAATTTACCTGCATTGTCTAATTTGAAAACACAGAGTTCCTTTCAAAGACACATTTCAAACAGATTGTTTACGTTCCCCGCTTTACTTCCTAGTAACCAAGCTTAGGTCATGTTTGTATGTACGAACTCTCACGGCAAAATCTTGACCATGACTCAGAGCCCTGGTATCTTAATTCAGGAATGGGTTATTTCAATGATATGACAATATATTTTTGTTACATACTTCAAGCATTCAAGCAGAATAACTCATTTGTTTACCTTAACATTCAATGTTTTATCCATAAATACAATGAAAGATACTTGTCAAATAAATAAATAAATGATCTGAAAGACTTAATTGCAGTTTGAAAATAAACTTGTGGCGTCTGCTTGCCTTCAAAATTCACCCCTAAATAAAAAAAAATATGCTGAAGTTGTATGGAAGTGTCAAAAACGTGCCCACAGAATCCACATAAATTTTCTTGGGAGGTAGGCGTCCTCTCATACTTCTGTGGTTACACCTCTGAACGGACGGCGATCCCGGGTGACATTTCCCACTCCGTCCCCAATATTTGAGAAATCGCCCATTGACTTTGATTTTTCACACAGTAAATAAATTCAAAATGGGGTCATGTCCTGCAATATTGAGAACATACCGCCTGAACCTCTGCTTATACGAAACATACTTACGTCCTTGATAACATATATCCACTGTCATTTTGACTTACCGCCTTCCACCGACTCTACTGGCTCGGATTCAGATTCTGCGCTAGGTTCGCTCTCAGCTGGCTCGGACTCGGACTCTGCCTCTGAAGGGATTACTGGAGCATGTAAAAGCAGGAGACCTGGACTGTTGCCTTCTTGTGATAATTCTACAGGTTCTATTGAAGATTCATAATTGCCTGGATATGGTAAAAATACTCTGAATCCTAAAATAGCTGGAACACAGGCTGAAAGGAAACGGAAAGAATATATATCGAATAATTAGTGGAAATATAACATCGTTTAATTTTTATCTTTATCAGGTTCTAGGAAAATTTGCCAGGTTTCCAGGAAAAAAATTCATCTAGTAATATGTCCATGATGAATTATATCGAATGAAATAAGACCATTTAGTTGGTAATTTGGTGATTTAATGGCCGGCCCCAGTCTGATGATACTCAAACTTGTTGCCGTCCCATTCTTAGACAGAGAATTACATGGATGTATATGCAGCTCAGTCAAGATGTTCCTGTGCCATATAACATTTTTCCTTCCCTCTTTCAACAATTTACAGCTCTTCTTAATGGATTCAATTATTTTGAGATAGTAGAAAACATTTAAATTGTCACAAAGATGGAATGACAATTAAAACAAGATGAGTAGGTTTCCAGCTTCCATAATTTATTTCTTCCGATGTCAGATCATAAATAAATTACAGCAAATAAAAACTAGATATAGATGAGATGATGTGACGTAACCTGCTTGAAGGCTGAAGTCTAACTGACCAGCAAGCTTTAAACTTAATATAGCTGACCAGCCTTTCATGCTGGACAAATGAAGTCCCCCCAATGTGAAGCAGTGTACCCCGGTACACTAGTTCAGTAATGGCTCCTATCAATCATGTGACAATATTTTTGTTACTTATTTCTAAAATTTATGCAGAATAACTCATTGGTTTACCCCAAAATATTCAACTTTTGTCTGTTTGTATGACGTGCCTGGTATTACGTCATAGAAAGGCAAGTATGCACTTTGTGTGTACAGTTTGGTTCCAGGTAAACCTATTCTTATAAATCACGTCGCCATGCGAGGTCGACCATACACTGACCAGGTGAAGTAAACTCAGTGTCTAGGCAGCCAAGGCACGCAGCGTATAGTCCTTCATGTCAGCTACAAAGGACGAAAAAAGAGGATGTCGTGTTTCTTAAATCTTCAACTGCCAGTTCAAGGCAGGCCCGTAGCCAAAATAACCAATTTGGTGGGGGGCATATCGATGTCGGAGTCGGCGCCGGCCTTGGGGAGAGGTCTAAGGAGAGGGGGACTTTGAAATTTTTTAGCCTATTACAAAGACTCTAGATGCAAAATGGTGAGAGATTTTCCACTTTTTCTTCCTTTATTTGTATTCCAAAAAAGCTGGTATGGTAATAATTTCCCTCCTTCAGTACAAGACCTTTCATTGAAAAAATGGGGGGAGGGACATACCCCAACCCGTGGCTACGTGCCTGGTTCAAGGGTTCTTTTTTGTGAAGTTTATGCAGATGGAACTTACCACTGATCAATCAAACTGAAAATGAATACAATGCTGTTCGGTTTTCCGAGAATGGAAACCGGCCTTTCGTCAATTCAAGCTGAAAGACGGGAATAACATACTTTTGTGAGGGATAAGTTTAAATTTATTCACTTACCTAATCAGTACCAAGTGTAGCAATAGCCTACTTGATGATACACTAAAACGGTCAAAGTTGGTGAACGAAATCCATTACAAATATGTTTAAAAAATGGCGTTCTGGTCAAGTATATCAAGAAAATTACCTGTTCATGGTTTTTGTGTGACATAAGTTTGTACTACGTTACCCCTTGCCTTTAGTACAATATGTTTAAAAAATGGCGTTCTAGTAAGTATATCAAGAAAATTACGAGGTCGTGGTTTTTGTGTGACATAAGTTTGTACTACGTTACCCCTTGCCTATAGTACCAATGCTCGCTTTCGAAATGTCATGGAACAAGAATGTCAACACTTCTAGACAGTTTAGTTTTCTGTTAAAATTTCTGATGATAAGTTAATTTTGAAAAAAAAACGACAAAACAATCAAAAGACTCCATGAATCTGTTTGAATTATACGACTCGCACCTTTGTAAACTTTCGAAAATAATATTGGTCCTTGATCTTCAAAAACCACGCAATATGCACAGCAATTAGGACTCCTTCGGGGTTCCTATATAGATACTCTATATAGGCAGAGAGGAACCATATTTACTAGTAGTGTTCCTAGATAGAGTTCTCTATATAGGAACGCTATTTACTAACATTGGTCTGCGCCCTCACTATTGTTCAGGCTCCTGTCACGATGATTTGTCACGTCCTTGACTGAGTTCATTTATTGCTTCCTCAGTTCAACGGAAGCTTGTCATTAAAACGTTCCAAATAAGTTGTTTACCATCTCGGGTGAACTATATGGTATCAATGGGAGGGAATTTGACATCACGACATATTTCATTATTATTTCCTGAATTCTGAAGGTAAGTAACCCACGTTAGTTCTCCAAGTTGGCTGTAGTACATTTGAGGATCGGAGATATGGTGAGCTGCCACCAAAATGAGCTGTTTTCACTTGGCAGTTAATGAATGAAATTCCCCAATGTAAGATCCGTTAGAATTATTTCAATATTTTTCAACATTCTCAAGTTATACCCCATCAAAGTTTGGTGGTTTTTGAAGTAACTCATAACCCTATATGTAATTAATGATGTGGAGTGTTGCACAGTGTTAAGATTTCTTTTGTTAACCTTATATAAATTATCTTTTAATTAATGATCAGAGAATTTACAGTTTGGTGAGTGATATTAATATTTTTCAAGGAAACAATTTTAAATTTTAATAAATCCCTCAGG
>WURT03072957.1:0-13354 GCA_009936505.3 Holothuria glaberrima
AATGAATGAATGAATGAATGAATGAATGAATGAATGAATGAATGAATGAATGAATGAATGAATGAATTTAAATAAGAAGAAATTGGTGGTATAATACATCATATAACAAAGCAACTATTCTATGATAAATTGAAGAGTAGAATTCTTTGAAGTCTATGAAGGTTTATGCATCAATGTCTTAAAAGAAAAAAAAAACTTTGAATTTTATTTACTGTTTCAAACTTGATGGAGTAAACATGATGCAATTCAAAATCTAAAGTTAACTTTGAATTTATTTCTAGACGTGTTGAAGCTAAATTGTCTAAATTGCAAAAGGTACTGTCTGTATCTTTAATCAGTCATGTTCTGTTTTCATTTTTATTAATTTGCTTTCCAGTCTTTTCTTTTACTGATGCTTTCCATTTTACCACATTACCAAATTATTTCTTATCTACATTTTATCTATTTTTTATTTTTTTTATCTAACATTGATGTGCCCCATGTCACTTCCAAGTTTTTGTTTTTATCATTGTTTGCTTTCTTCTGATTCCAACGTTTTGGTTTCGTTTTTCCTATTTTGACCTTATTTGATGATTTCTTTGAAAATTTTATTTCTTTGTTTGAGTAGTTTCCTTTGTCCTTACTTATGTTTCGTTAGTCTCGCTTGGAGTGATTTCTAACTCCTTGAAATTAAGTTTTTCGTTTCATACTATCTTTTGTGTCTGCTTCTGTGTGTATTGCTGACCGTTTGCTTTTATGTTTATGATTATTCCGTCATAGTCGTCCATTTTCATTTTTTATTCCTTTTTCTTATTACCTCTCTGTTGTTTGCTTTCTCCTCATTTTCTTATTGTTTTTCTTTATTCCAACTTTGGTATTATTTCTATTGTGTTCCATTTTTCATCATTCCCCTGTCATATTTTATTGTGTTCTCTTCTTTCACATTTTTATTATTTCTATGGTTTCTTTATTACCCATTTACCTAGTTTTTTTTTTAATTATATTTCGTGCTATTATTCCAATTCTTCGCATTATGTCGAACGTTTTATATTCCACATTTTCTTATAATTCCTATGTTGTGTTGCAAAAAAGATTTCTGTATTTGCCTTCATCGTCTTCCCTATTCTCTAATTCTTTATTAATTTTACAGTGATATTATTGATTTCTAAATCTTATGTATTTCTTCACTTATTTTATGACGCCTATCCCATTCTAATTTTTTACATTTCAAAAATGTCAAAAATTATTTCCTTTTATGCCTTGCTTATTTATAGCCTTCCTATTTTTTTTTTAGCTTTGTCTTTCTACTATGATTCATCTTCATCCATTTAGGTGCCTTAATTTTTCTTTGTAACCCTGTACTTGTTCCTTTATCATGATTTTATTCCTAAGCTTTAATCAACATCAATGCCACTTTAACATCACAAAATAAAAACTCATATTTAACATCCATTTCTTGCAATTCCTATCAGCTTTCCAAATTATCTCTTGAGTAAAATATAATTAATACTCATTCATTTTCTCATTTCCATTTTAAAAATTGCCTTTTCTACCTATGACAGAATCGCTTTGACGCCAAGTGTTTTGAAAGAATCAACTTCTGTTTAAATATTTCATTACAAATAAGAAACTAAATTTTCTCGTACTAACGAGAACATGGATAAAACATGTTTCCATTCCCTACTGTCATTAAGTTCCCTGCCTGACACGAAAATGAACAGTTCCCACTGATCCACGTCGTCATGCCCTTTCAAACTTAATTAATCCTTTACTAAATATTTAATGCCGTCCAATGAATCTCAAGTATGAACTTTTTTCGCAAATTGACTCTCTTTCTTTAAAGTCATTAACCTCGGCCCTAACACCAAGCGTCACTTCGGATAGTTTGCAGTATTCAGTCCTGCAAAACAGTTTGACCCCCGTCAATAAAAACTATCAGTTTTAAAGGAGATTCTAAAGTTAAGAATTTGTTTTCCCAAGGTAAAATACCTTATAGGTATAACGAAAACGAAATAGCCTATTCGAAGAGCCAGATGACTGGTGGTTTAATTCTACTACGACATATTGGAGGGAAGAAACGAGCTTAGTAGGCTGAGTAATGGACTATTTGATCCCGAAATGCAATGAGTAAAAATCGTAAGTTACAATCACTCTTGCTATTATTTTACAGTAAAGGAAAAATAGGACAACGTTTACAGAGCATTTAAAGGGATACTTTCGGCAAAAGAACTACCGTGATATGTGAAAGTGGAACTAAATCTAAGCATTATGGTGAAATTTTCATTTATTTTTAATGTGTTGTTCTCGAGATACCAGCAAATTAAGTCGAAACATTTGTGACTTGAAGTGAGCTTAAAGCAAGCAAGGCTGACATCATCTCCTCATGTTGACGAAAATGCTTTATTATTTTTGTTTTCAATATGTTTATTGACCTTGAAAGTTAATAAGAATATGGGCTTTTCATAGTAAATGTAACGTTTGTACAACTTCCATGTCTCTGATGTATATACAAAATATACAAAAGACGAGGGTGAAAGATGACAAAACACTCGTTTCTCTTGCACAGCCTTTGTTATTACTCTCCAATTCATATTGTCCATTTGACGAAACTTGACGAGAAAATTCCCGTCTCCCGCCATTTTATCACCTTCCGGACTAGATTGGTGCCACTAGCTGATTTTTTTTCCACTTCGATTTGTCCATTTGGATTTTTTTGCTACTGTTTAGGCTTCTTTGTCAATCTGGTGAAATGCACCTGTTACTTAGAAGCGTCGATCGTAATTGCAAAATGTGTCTGTGGAGGAGGAGGGGATGAAGGAGAGCGGGGCCGGACATCGATTATGTCATAGGAAAAATAGTGAAGTGATTTATGTGAAGTTTGTCCTCAACCTTCATTTTTGGGGGTACATTTTCCCGCCCCCATGATTCCTGCCTATGTTGTCACTAACAGTAAATCCATCCTAAAGCAGTCAGTGTCAGAGTCAGAGAGGTCTGTAAGTGCACGTTAACAAGTTATAATCATCCGCTCCTTTCAAGACTATTTAAGTGCATAAGGAAATGATAACTGTACTTAATACTTGGTATATTTGACACCAATGCACCAATGCATGCAACTGTTTGTAAATGAAACATGGTCTTCTTGGACAAATAGAAAGACTGGCTCAATTTTAGCATATCTTTGCTTTAAACTGTAAAAGCCTAGCAACCTCTCATCGGTAGGGGAAATTTATTTGAAAAGGGGGAGTATGGTGGGGGAGGGGGGATAATGGGGCCTTAAGGGAAAAGTTTCTATGTAAAAAGAGAAAGTCAATACGAGCTCTTCCATAAAGTGAGGGTATATCTCCCATGTCGGGGATTTCCGTCTATGTCTCCCATACAAACATAGCCTCCAAACCTTTCTTTAACTTTTGCAAACTTATTATCCCTCAAGTTTAAAAAAAGTTTTCTGCCCACGTTACTTCAATCCTACATTGGCATATGCATGTGGGAAGAACTTTCACAAGAAGGCAGAAGGTGTTGGTTCTTTGCACAAATCTTTCCCTCTGAATCGCAAACAATCAAGATAAAGTTTTGCCCTAGAACATTTTTCCTCTCAAATAGATCACATTTTTGCTTGGGACGGTGGGGGGGGGGGGTTAGGATGTCGGCCCACACCCACGCATCGTTTATCATCACTGGTGTTCCATCGCATATTTAACATGTATGATAATTTAATTAACCTTCAGCACCGTAATCAAGTGGTGCTGTTTTTTTTTTCTTTTATTTTTTTTACTTTTATGAGAATAAAGTTTTACTTCCTGCCCTTCATCTTCCAGCAGCAAATTTCCGGTATCGCCGGTGGCCGATTTTGGATTTAAACTCTAAAAAATTGGACAGTACAGGACGTGCCTTGCAAACATTGCAACGTTGTGGTTTTCACTTTAAGGGGACAGGTCACCATTTTTGCAGATAGCAGTTTTACAAGTGACATTTTAATATAATCTCTGCATAGGCTATTGAAGTATTAAACACATGCAGCATATAAAATTGTGTTTCAGACATTCGAAATTAAATACAAAGATGTTGGATTTTGGTACGCCTCCTTAAAAAAAACACCTTTATTTGGTCATCAACTTCAGCGGCTCGGTGAGTAGTTTTCATTTCCCTAAAATTACTAAATTTTTATTTCTTTCTGAAGAGCTATACAGGCAGAAAAAGTTTTTTCTATTAATTTACAATTTTTATAATATTTCATCTTGAGTAAAATCTGAGTCTCGCTTCCCCCTTTTCGCTTTACTTGTCACAAAGGGTAAATGAAATGACTTAATGCGGTGACCCCTGTCGGCTTCCGTTGTTGTTTCGGTAGACTGATATGCTAGAATTTCCTTCATCACCTTTTTGCCACCTTGCGACCCCCAGATTCACTTGTTTTTATGGATCTTACACAATAAACACAACTTTTATAAAGTTCTTTAAACTTTAATCACACTGTAATGTTTATCTACCAAGATTTCTGACACGGACTACATTACCTCTTTGTGGTAAATGTTTACATTTTAAATTGATTTGAGAAAAGTGGGGTCCGTCCTCTCGTCTGATTGAAGCAACTAACTTTCTCCTAACGATCCCTAAAGTAGTGATAAAGTACTGTATATTGAAGAAGACTCTAAGCAGATTACTACTTTAAGATGAAAAGACGGGTATAATTCATGACACATAACTCGGCTAATTTGCCTTCATGCATTGACACAACACTATTGCTACCTGACAAGTTCCTCTCTGACAAATAACTGCTTCCTTCCTCTGACAGCTTTTTAATTTACCATAGCAGACTTAAGTGTCTCGTTTCACACTCTCATTTCCAATTAGGATTACACGGCGATGCGAACTGTTTTCGCAAATTCGCTGCTTTCATATCACCAAAGAGATCGGTAAGCTTATTATGAAGCATTATTTGGATTTAACGGGGAGGAGCCGCGACTTTTCACACCACTGGCTTGTCAATTACGACAGGTAAATTACCTCAAAAAGTCACATCAAACTGGCAAGACAGTCTATGCAGTCTAACCATTTTCCTTCTCAATTTGTTGATAATCAGAATTTAGCGTCGCAAAACTAGTTTACCACTCATTTCCTTAGCTGCGTGTATTCACCGAATTAAAATCATGGGGGTGTGATAACACAAACCTAATTCATTTACTAACGGTTGCGCAAGTACACCGAAAAGAAAAGCTACCCGGTTTTATCACTGCTTGATTTCCCACAACAACCTGTTATTTGCTGTAATTCCTCACATTTAGGGACAAATTTTCTACCTGGTGAGGTGAACTTTGATCAAACGGGAGATAACTTGCCTGATTAGAAGCTTATTCTGGTCTCTGCCCGAGGTGATGCCCAAGGGGTGTATTGGTGCTAAACAGCGATTTCAATCGGCCCCAGATACCATCTCCTGTTCAACGAAAAAAGCTTTTGCGATTTTGCTTTTGGGGATATAAACGTCCTTAATATTTTGTGAGACGTGAAAAATTGCGAAATGCTAACCAGTCCTGAACCGCTCTGGGCTAATTGGAATGGTTATCATGGCATGAAATCTTAAGTAAGCGTTGACACATACATTTTATTCTTATTTCTTTTTCATTTCTTTCGTCTGAAGTCTGTCCCATCTTTTTTCTCTCTTTCCGTCCAATGTTTTAGTTTAACTTTTCGATGATTTTCGACATCAGATATCTAGCATGGGTTTTGATTATCAGGGGCCGCTTATTGTCCTATTAAAAAGTCTTTTGCGCGGAATCCATTAGCGGTTTTTGTCAAAACAGATTTGAAACTTAGAATGGCGAGAACGATTAAAAAGTCGGTCTCTCCCACCTGCTGACATATTCCGATGCAGGGACGTACTGCGGCGAAGGGATTAATGTGTTTCAAACGGTTTGCGACAACGGAGACGCTACTGGTTGTCAGATAGCCGTCGTGGCCGGGTTCTTCAATCACATCTTCGTTGCTCCGCCATTGAGGTGCTTGGAACCTAATGATGGGCTAGTTCTATTCTAAAACTCTTTTGTTAGAGCAAAAGGTTCTCGCGTTTGTGGCCGTCACGTGCTTATCTTGGCAATCTGCCAATTTAAAAACGCTAATGGAAAGTAAGAGTTTCGTCCTTCATAGGAATAAAAGGCGATTAAAAGTTTCAAGAACCATCAAAGTTTGGAATTTAGGTCTGGTTATGGATAAAATAAGATCAATCAACCACAAATACCCTACATCTTGAGTAGACGTGTGGTAGTAATATGTACAGGCCTACATGTGGCCTAGTGTTAAGAAATAACACTAAACCAAATAGCCAGGAAAAAGCCGTATGTCGTATGCTGAAGGTTATCCAAAAACCACATATACATGGTAAAGTATTGACAAAAAAAACACGAAATCTTATGCACTGAGTCAACACCTATATGTGACAACGTTAAAAGCTTAGAATTCATGGTTCAGTCGTTTTCAAAAACTTCAATTTAGATACTAAACTGGATCGATTCCTCCGATGAATCTGGTTCGCTTAGGCTGTTCCTATTTTTTCAACAGCTTTTCTATTGACAATTCTGTCAATTATGTATGCCCTAAACTATATCTTGATATTTGTCTAAAAGCGCATGTTTTCAACGTCATTCGTTGTTAAGAATGATAACGTAAGTTATCTACCAAGTTAGTGACCTCACTTACTTGAGGTAGAAGGAGTAATAATACTTCCCAGGAGATCGTTCTCTTTCTATGTCCATTTAAAGAGTTCTAAGTGAGACATTTTCCAAATAAATAGGTCAGAGAGAAGAGGTCACTACAAATTTTCTAAAAGTCGGTTTTTGCCGTTATTCTCCAGTTCTGAAGCGATTAAACTCAGGAAATAAAGCTACTTGAAAATGAGTATTAATAAACTTGTAAACTCAAAAATGAAGCTTCATACAACTATCCGTACCACTTAGCGCTCATTCAAATTAATACCGCAAAACATTTTCAACTTTAACTGATTTTAAAGTATACATCAGACAAGCTGGTAGTCAATTTGAAACAAAAACCGTTAGAAAGGAATGGTGGGAGGCACAAATATATTTTTGGGGGTCCCACTGTTCTGAGAATCATTTTGTCGGTGAGAGCAATTTCATACAAGATGCTATAAAAAGTATCAGTCATCCACTAAAAATGTATATAGAGGTGTTTCACCGAGGTCACGTGATTGATCGCCCTTCTCTTTGGTTGTCAGACATTTTGCTTGGCAAGCGGCCATTATGCCACATTAGTATCTATGGTTATGCGAGTGTGCTGTAGATACGCTTACTGCGCTTGTGCTATGCCTGTCAATGCCGGACAACTCCAATGGCGTGACGTCACATAAAATATACCTCTATACGCCTATTTTTGTTTTTCATCAGATTTCCCGAATTTATAGCACTATACAAAATGTTCTCCAAATAATGTTATATTTGACGAGGCAGTTGCATGCTGTTTTTGCATGCCGAGTTTGGTTCAAAATCTTAATCCGAATATTAGGTCACATGTCTTGAGGAGAAAGACGACCCATTATCTGATGTTTTGTGTGCTTCAAGTTATGTATCCTGTAATTGCCACTCGACTCCCCGATCACACGGTTCGACGCCATTTTTCCCAACCAAAACGGTAAATAAATAAAATTTTGCCCCATTGTTTGTTTCCAAGAATTGCTACCAAACATTTGAAATACTGCGTATTCTTGTGAATCTTCAATGTACTTTAAGTTTTGTATACTATCATTAGCGGCTCACCATAGAGTCACGGGGCAAGTGCTCTCCCAAGATTTTGAAAAGCATGGTCGTCAATCTCAAAAAAAAAATTATAATAATGATAACATGTTACCTTGTTAAAAGACAAAATAGCCACCATACTCCTACTGTATCATACGGAGCGGACCATTGATATTCCCTGAGGGAGCGGGGCGTCCGAGATTGCTTGAATACCGATCTGGGTTTGCCCCCGCCCCCCAAAAAAAACTTCCTGAGAGCCGCTATCGTGTACTATACCCTCTAAAAGAAGCTTCGCAGGGAGACCATATAACTTTTCCAAATATATGATGAAATCCATAAAATCTTCAGTATGTCTTAATTTATCAATGACACTTACACTGGAAATTTTACTACCATTTTGAATTACTTTTATTTCTTGATCATATTTACGTTTGCGCTTTAAGTTTTGAAATTAATCAAAGGTTTTGCACATGGACCAACATCATTTTTCCCAGTAAATAATCTAAATAAAGTTTTTAATATTACATGATTTCAAAATACACCCATGACTTCCACTCCGGACATTTCACCAACACCGTGACCTTTAATATCTTTATTTTCTTTTCTTCAAACGACATTTAAATATTCTGTATTATCTCGTGATTTTAGAAATTTCCCATGACTAGTACAAATATTTCACCAACAATGTTTGCCACTTTTTCTTCCTTGTTATTCTTTCCTCCTGTGCTCAAAGTTTTGTAATCTATCAGAATTTTGACAAATATATGAACTTCGTCATTTTTTCAAACGAAATTAAAAATCTTCACATTTTCACTATTCCAGTATGCTTGCATGATGACTCTAACTGTACATTTCACATAACACCGTGAACTTTTATTTCGTGTGAATCTTTTTAAGTTACAGATCTATCATTTATCTATTTCCTATTCCAGTCAGTTTATTATAATTGTGAAGTCTCCCGTCTTCTTTTATCCATCATTCGACTGTTACAGAAGTAAAGAAAAAAATTGCGATAAAAGTTACAGATATTGATATTGAAGAAATGAATTGAACCTTTCATAACGAGAGGAATATTAATATTTAAGATTTCTATTCTCGTAACTTGCCAAACACGGGGTTAACGTGGGCTAATTTCTCGCCTAAGTTGTAAAGTTATTAAATATAAAGACCTTATGAATTCATCACGGGCCAACACATGAGGGTTATTACCTCAAGACGTGATCTATAACTTTGAAATACCTTGCATTTTTCCGAAATTGCTACGACGGAGGCCTGATGAGGCGAATTGGAAAGCGACGATCCGCGAACGATCAATTTTCGGTCTGAGTAGCACACGGGGGAGACTTGCGTGAAAATTGATGAGTTACCCTCTATCATCATGAATCATTTTAAAATTTTGCTCAAAATTGTCATTTTCTTTTGTCTATGTACTCTTTCTGATCAAGTATTGATGTTTTCTATGACCCTACAGGCTACCGTCATTTCATCTTTAATTTCTTTAAAAAAATTTCGACAAAAACTTTTGAAAGCCTTTGGTTTGCTGATTAAATTTTGGCTATATACCGGATTTGTTTTGAAAAATATCTGTAACCTAGGCTACGAAACTGGCCTTTGAGCCAATGACCCGTTACTTGTTCATTCAATAATTACATAGAAAAGAGAAAATAATGTTTGTAAGACTTAGTGTAGTTAAAGTATCTTTGATACTTTTGTTAATGTCGTTAGCAGTCTTAGCAATTTGTGTGTCCGATTCTTCCCTTTGACAACAGGGAAGTGGACGAGCTGAATGTTTGTGAAGTCTAGAATGTGAATGTTGCGTTGGACATAGGCGTAAGAAGCGCGGGGGTGGGGTTCAGAAATCTAGTGGGGCAGAAGTATGAAACCTCCCTCCCACGATTCAAGGACTAAACCACTTCATTTGTTACCTCTGTAAAAATGTCACAATGTTGCAGTAATTTTCCTTTAAATTTGCACAATTTAACGCACCAAGTTACGTCCAAGGACCCTCAAATATTGAAAATCTCCCAAAGGGAGGGGGATCCCCATCCCCAAAGAGGCGGTCTAACACAACCTCAATCCCCCTGCTGAGAAGAGCTTCCTACGCCTATGCGTTTGTCCTGGGTCCTTTGTATGAAGGGGACTCGATACGAAATGTCTATTATCTAAGCGAAGCTCCACCGTAGGTTATAGAGTAAAATACAGAAAAGTTTTGACTACAATTATCGCCTAGATAGCAGGAAATGAATTTTCCAGGCCTTACAAAGTGGCATATGAGAAACATTAAGAAACACGAGTAACAAAGATGCCAGTTTTGACCGGGATTCTCTGGTTATTTTGTAACCATGAAGCGTGTGGATCATTTTTGTCTGACCACCATCCTGGTTTAGTTTAAAACTACAAGTTTTCGAGACGAGGAAATACCTTTTGAGAATATCACTTTCTCTTCAACTAATCGCTCAGCAAACAATGACGTCACGATTGTAATGTTCCCCACAATTTCTTTGTGAAAGGGAATAGTAAATTCATAAAGAAGGTAAATTTTTGATGAATATTTTGTACCCTCTCTTAGAACAGGTTTCAGAATAGGCGTCTGAAGCCAAGGTGGGGGCGGGTGGTCTCACTCTGCTCAGAAATTTCAGGGGGCATCAGCACTTCATTTTCGGTGCAACGTCATTTCCGATAGTCTTCAAGTCGGAGGAAATCTTCAGGAGAAGTACCCATGACCCTTGCAGAATGCGCATAACTACGGCTGTGTCCATTAGTGCCGTTGTTTCCCGAAAACTACAAATGGGCCCACTAGTTTGGAAGTTGTACCTGCAGACTAGACAATTAAGTGAGTACAATATTTATAGAAACCACGAAATTAAACCATCAGGTGCTCAGTGGTATAGGTCGTGTGACGTGAAAATTACATTGTTGGATATTTGATGTAAAAAGCATTAAATATCCAGAGAATAGCCGCAATTTCCATTAAAATCCATCAAATATTGACCATTTTACAGGGTAATTTCTATTTCACACTTGTATCATGAATAAACATGAGCTAAATATGCAAATATGTAACATCCAAAGACGGGCATACCATGTATGGCTCATGTTAGCCTTTGTTTTTTTTCAACCTTAATTTCAAGGACACTGGTAGCATTCTTATCCCCTGATGGGTTTATCATGAAAGGTAAAATTCTTTGCTTCAGAAATATTGATATCACTCACCAAACTAGTCTATTTGATCAGTTATTAAGAGATAATTCATATAGGGGTAACAAAAGAAATCTCAACAGCTTGCAACACTCCACATCATTAGTTTTGCATAGACAATGAGTTTCTTCAGGAACCGTCAAACTTTGAAGGCGTAAATTTTGAGAACGGTAAAAGATATTGAAATAATTCCAGTGGATCTTTGATTGGAGGACTTAATTCTTTAATTGACAAGTAAAACAGCTCCTTTTGGTGGCATGTCACAAGACCTTTAAAAAATCCTAAAGTGTACCTAAAGCCTAGGACTACAACTTGGAATATATATTTTAGAGGTTGGAAAATGAATTTCATTCATTCAACCTTTTACTTTCATGCGCTTACTCTATTGCCGAGATATAAAATGTTGAAATTTAAGCACTTACTTTGAAATAGTCGATTGCGCAATAATTTGACCGTGAAACATTTAATGTTCCCTTGCATGGCACCTTGAGATTGCTTATTTAGCCAAGTCACGCTATAGAAGTAAGACAGTGATCACATTTTGGCACAAGGTGCAGGTCCTTTCAAAAAAAAAAAAGAAAAAAAAAACAGAGACGTTAATTTCAGTGGTAGGCTACATGAATGACATCACAAGTTATTGTGCAATCTGCCATTTTTAATTAAATTAAAAAAGCTTTAACACAGGAAATGTCCTGTGGAGATGGGAGTCGGAGTTTGACCCTTTGAATGCATTTTCAAACTTTGCAACATATGTTTTTGAAATTTTAACTTTAGGTACACTTTAAAGTGTTTTTTCGCTCTGTTTCTAAAATATCAAGTTTTCAAAGAAAACAGTTGGTGCTATTGAAGTCGAAGCAAGCCCAATAGGACTATTGATTCATCGATACTTTCTTCAAGATTCCTTTGCTCACTTTTAAATAATGTTGAAAAAGAAAAAGGTAACGATAACGTAGGTAAATAGAGGTAAGTTCGCTTTTGCGCTTAAACTATTTTACGTAGCTTAAGATTATTTTGAATTTAAAAGTCCAAATTATGAAGAATAGATTATTTTCCTTTATGTCAGTAATGTTTTATCGATATAACGAACTTGACTTGAAAAAAACTACGATTCTTATTCTGTTTTTTACTTCTACCGTCATTAATGTTTTTTACTGTAGTAACCTGTTATGATAACGTTAGGCATGCAAAGAATCATGGGAACTGGGAGAACAAACAACCAGCGCCGTGCAGGCCAAGATTTAGTTGCCTACCTTAGCGTATGTACAATGTACGTGTACATGGGCATACGACTATTTTTCACACCTGCAGCTATTTTCTCTCATTCCGTATGGCGACTGTAGGGCTTAAGTAGGTTAAAAACAATGAATGGGATGTTGTGCAGACCCACTCCATCAAGTGATGAGTTGGGGAATTGTAAAATGTTAAGCGCACGTGAACTGTGCTTGTTACACTTAACGGTATATTTGTGAAAAATATAATAAATAAAAGATCTATGCTGAATTCGATACCACCATAACTAAGACAACTAGTAGATTAATTAGTTAGTGCTCATGTGTGTCATAATAACGGGTAGGTTGGGCAGCCTCTGTTTACAAAGAATTAATGGTTAAAAATTAGAACACAGTCGAAGTGAAAATGTATAATACGGTATAGCCAAGGCGAAAGAAAAGAAAAACAAAACCGTCGTTGCCGGTACCTTTCTTTTGTATAGCTGCATTTCATACAGCTGTAAATAAATTTGCAATAGTTGTATGTCAGCTTTGAGGCTTCTCATTTTCTTTTGCAATTCTATTCATATTAAAGGCAATAGGTAGTCGCCCCAAAATTTGCTTTGAAAAATTAGCAAACTCAGGAAAAATTCCTGTTGACACCTGTTGAAATTCCAACAGGTTTGAACTGGTATTAACAGGGATGAAAAGGCAATTCTCCAATTACCTGTTGGAGTGAATGAAATTAAAAAGTGTCAACAGGAAGCTATGCAAATCTTGTTAAAACCTGTTGATACTTGTAACCAATTACCTTTGGTACATGTTCCAACCTGTTCAAACCTACTCAAAGATGCTCAAAAGGTTCCAACAGGAATTTTCGCTAGGAACTCTTGCAAATCCCCTCTTATTGTATTACAAGCACCTCTGAAGACGTTTTGAACATAACTATTACAAACAATAGGTAAAGCAACGAGAAAGTCTTCTTCAATTTCACAATTCACAAACAAAAATATTGTCACATGATCAAAATAGGTCATTCATGAACTAGAGGCAAACTAACTCTGATTGGGGTGACTGCATTTAAGTTTCCCTTTCAGTGTTGTACCAATTTGTTTACTGAGAGTTTATAATATATATGGCATTTTTCCTTTATTTTTTTGTCACACGTGTGGATGAAATGCTGAAAATGACTGAAATATACATATTCTAGAAAACTTAATCTAATTCAAC
>WURT03072968.1:0-13354 GCA_009936505.3 Holothuria glaberrima
TCAAAAAAATTTCCAAAGGGATAAGAAATGTCAAAAATTTGCAGTAATTTACCTTAAAACTTGTCCAAAGTGATGCAACAAATTGCATCTCAGGGCCCTCAAATATCAAAAAGTTTTCCAAAGGGCTAAGAAATGTCAAAAATTTGCAGTAAGTTACCTAAAAATTTGTCCAAAATGATGCACCAAATGGCATCTAAGGACCCTCAAATATGAAAAAATTTTCCAAAGGGGAGGGGGCATCCCTCCCCTTAGACCCCTCTCATAGGACGGTGATCCTAAAAAGGTTAATCTCCCAGTCTTAAACAGCTTCCTACGCCTATGGAGGTGGAACCCCCTTCTGTTAGACCCCACCCCGATCAATTTTTATGGAAATCACTATGACCTGGGCCCCCCCTTCTGCCAAATCCTGGATCCGCCACTGCAAAGCATTCCCCTTTCGGCAAAGAATCGCAAAGCCTTTGGGCTTTCTGGTTATCTTTTTTAAGGTTACTCCTCTTGGATGACCTTTGAAGATTACTTTACATATTCCTTGTAAAGAAGACAATTGGACCCATATGGTCTCTTTACTTTGTAACATAAAACGACAACGTGTCACATACAGATGTTTTAAGTGACAAAGATATAAGGCAACCAATCTGTGTAGTAGTAGAGTGATTTCACAAGTTTTTGGCAATCTGCCCTTACAGATTCGCATATTGTCAATGGAGTAAACTATGTATAAAGTGAGACTGTAACCAATAATCTTTAACTTAATTTTCAGTATCTTTTAAATCTCTTTTCAATATTTCATTCTTTTGTATCTTTAAATGAGGCACAACCACTTGATTCAACATTCACTGTAGGATGGCAGTACCCTACCACCAGTACTGTACTGTATATCCAACAATTAGAGGGATTTAAAACTAATGTTAAAAATGCTCTACAACTAACAAGCTGCATCAGGCATCACTCTGACAAAAAAAATACTGGTTTCATTCGCATACACTTTAAAGGTTATGTACAGTAATGTACAGTGGAAAATTACAAAATGATATTATTATGTTTGAAAATGAAGTTAGTAGTTTAGTCTATTACATACCTAAACTGTATGAGAAGTATATAAATTGAATAACCCTGTGCAGAAAACAAAAAAAAAAAATAAAAAAATAAAAAAAAAATAGAAAAAGGTATTATATGTTTCATAATACATACTTTGAAGAAATGCAGAACTGAACTGCTGGATGTCACAGGTTACGTAAGCTTATACAAAATTTTCGAAGAACTTAGAAAATCGGAAAAAATCAGCATGAACCGATGCACCTTGCTACTGATATTGCAATGAAATAAACTTTTTCACCAGAATACTTTTAGCATATTTACCTCCAAACAAATAAATATGGCATACATTAAACTGACTGGTTACACTTGTGATGGCAACAATCCTCAGACCATACCCCCTTCCTCCCTACGTACAGAAAAACCTGATTTCATCCTAGAAATTTGGACCGTAAACTGATAAACACAATGGTTGCACTGAAATCTTTCACACACTGACCTTGCTGACACCATAGTGTCATTTCATGCAGGTACATAGGCATAGGAAGGAGTGGGATGGGGGCCCTTATCTCCCAGTCAAGATTGTGGTGGGGTGGAATTATGCTTCCACCCTGTCAATCTAAGTACAAAAACGCTTTTTTGTTTCCCCTGTAAAAATGTCAATTGTTGGCAGTAATTTTCCTTAACATTTGTCCAAGGTGATGCAACAAACTGCAACTAAGGACCATCAAACTTCCAATCCCTTCCCTTAGACCCCTCCCCAGAGAGGAATTCCAAAGTGACTCTTAGTGCCCCTTCCCCAAAAAATTGTATCTAAGGAACATCCCCTCTCCTAAGACCCCCGGGAAATATTCATATTACATTATTAGGCAAAAAAAAAAAAAAACAGGCAAAATTCAGTTACCTAATCACACTATCTCAAGATAGCAATGATTAATTCTCATACTTAGTATATAGATATTTCATATGAAGATGGGGGTTCCTATTGTTTTTGGTGGATGTCAAAGGTCATTTAAAGTCACCAGAGGTAAAAAAAACTTTGTAAACACAATCTCTTAAGATAAGAATGATGGATACATTCAAACACGTGTATAGATTTTTCATACTAAGAAAAAGAGCCGTGTTAATTGTGGTGGAGGTCAAAGTTCATCTGAATTCACCACAGGTAAGATAATTACAAAAAGCCCGTAGACTGTAAAACATATCTCAAAAAGGTTAGCAGTCATACTTAGTGTATATGGTTTGTCATATTGGATACTATTGCTTTGATGGAGGTTAAACGTCTTATGGGATCCCAGAGGTCAAACAGTGAAAATCTCGTAATAATCGTAAGTATGTATTCGTAAGTGTAAAAGCTGATTGATGCACTAAGAAACAGTATAGTAGGTCTCCCACTTAGCTGGGTTACACGTGGAACACGTCCCGAAGTTGTGAAAAGTCGTGAGGCCCGTAGCCAGCTTTTACCTGGTGGGGGGGGGGGGGAGTTCGTCATGCCCGGCAGGACTAAGCGGAGCGCCGCCATCGGTTGGCAAGATTTTTGGCTTTACAAACCCCTCAGATGGCCGGAAACGGCATTTCCTGAGTGTTCTAAGCAAGAATATGTTCAGCCCCCACTTTGAAATTCTTCCCGCTTCTGGAGCACTTGACAAATATTGGGGGCTGAACATACCTTTCGCTCCCCTTACTTTTTCATTTTTCATGGCCGCCACTGGGGTTCGGCATTTTCTTGAGGGCGCGAAGCACCCAAGCGAGGAACGGAGCGACCGAGCGGGGAGAGGGTGAGGTTCTCCCCCTCCCACCCCAGGGAGTTTTTGCAATTTTTACATCAAAATGAAGCGATCTGATGAACACCTAAGCTGGAATTTTTGGACATTTTCAATCAAATGAAAACATGAAAAAAGCTTAGCCACAAAAATTGTAAAAGAGGGCCAACAACGGAGTAAAAGAGGTACCATAGGCAGGGCAAATTCATCCTACAATGGTATTGTTGAAGTGTAAAAAAAGTGATAAAGAGAAATACACCAAAAATGTGTTTGTATTTTCCTGGAAAAGCATGGTGTGTAACTGTATGAGTGTTACTGTACGAGTCAATGGGGCCCTAGGGAATTGTGTTGCACTGAAAAAAAACAGTTACTCTTACGGCTCACATTGGCTAAACCAGCGGAATTGACATTTTGCCCTGAAAACACCAAAACTCCATTTAAATAAAAAAATAAAAAAATTTAGGTCTGGGCGGGAGGTTCGTGCGAACCCCCTGAACCCCCTCGCTACGGGCCTGGAAAAGTATTGGTAAATTAGCGCAATCTCGTGCTGGCACAGGTAGGAGAGGGGCGGAGCACGCTTCCCCACAAAAAAGTTATGCCCAGTTGTCCCCACAAAAAGTTTGAAGTACATGTTTTCTTGCCCTGGACTGTTCAGTAGGCAAGGCGGACCAGTGTAAAATAATTCCTGCCCGTGACTTCTACACAAAAATGTTTAAAACATCCAACTTTTTGGCGAGCTTCACGCGGGGTCGAGTTAACATTGGTTTTCTTTCAGTTTTGAATTATATCTAAATCGCACAAGTCTCCTCTAACATAATAGCAATGGCATACGTTGCCTACACATTCAACAAGAATTTCATAATTCGGGGGAATCTCCATTTTGTTCGGCAGACTGGTTTATACTATACATTGCATGCTATCCTCATCAGAGGCCAGTCGCCCCGACAGTAGACCTATTTTTGCTGTTTTATGCGGTACAGATTTTATGGTGGATTCAAAGGGCTTTTTCCAGCCTCCACTTTTTTTAAACATTTCCAAAGCTGCTCTACGACGTTTGTGTGTAAATTTTCATTTCAGATGCCGGAAGATCACATCTGAACTTTTTTCTTACTCCTTGCCGAATGCAAAAGAAATCCACACAGTCACGATGGCGTGTGTGGGTGTTTGTGACGCTTGGCTTTTAAACACGATATCTCAAGATAGGAGTTATGGATAATTTGATACCAAGTATATAGATAAATCCTATTGAGAGAAAGAATCCTATGGTTTTTGGTGGCGGTTAGAGGTCATGTGAGGTTACCAGTGGTCAAAAACCAACAATCATGTAAGCACCATATCACAAGGTAGGAAACGTAGATAATTTTCATACTTTGCATGCAAATGCGTTATAGTAGGAAGATGAACCCTATTGTTTTGGTAAATTTTTTAGTTAGTTAGATGAGGTTTTACGGCTCAGTTTCTAACCAAATGGTTTAAGTCGAGCCGATCACGGCCTTTTTTCCAGTTGTGGTTCACTGGCTTGTTTTCCCTACTCCATTGCTTATACTGAGTACCAAGCACAATGGTAGTAGGTTCCATTTTTAAAGTCTTTGGTATGACGCGGCCGCTAAATTTTTATTCCCATGGTGGGAAAAACCAAATCGATTTTCAGGAATTTGCAAAATGTGCTTAAAATCAAGGTTAGGGTTCAAATTCGTAGAAGGGATAGCTCCCTAGGAGAATCAGGTGCCGCCGATCCCATGATGGTGAAAAAGTAAGGAAAAATGTCCAGAAAGTAGTTTCCCAAAAATGTCACATGACCTCAAATGGAAATATTTGATTGGCCACTGGCCTTTCCCACCCTGGGAAAAAAATCTCGCGACCCGGCCAGGATTCGAACCTCCGACCTTCCGACTGCAGGTTGGATGATCTAACCACTTGACCATGCAGTCGGTCTATTGTTTTGGTAAAGGTTATCTGATATTATCAAAGGTAAAAATTCAAAACCTTGGAAATTGCTTCTAAACATTACACCTCAAGGTATGATGGCCCCTTCATATTTGTTATACCGATTTATCATATTGAGAGAAAAACGCTATTGTTTTTGGTTGATGTGAGAGGTCACGCAAGGTCACAGAGGTCACAAACCCCCCAAAAATTTGTTAACATTCTATCACAAGGTAGAAACCATGAATACTTTTCATACGTTCTGTGTGAATGCGTAATAGTAGGAAGATGAACCCGATTGTTTTGGTAGACCGACTGCATTGTCAAGTGGTCAGAGCATCCGACTTGCAGCCGGAAGGTCGGCGGTTCGAATCCTGGCAGGGTCATACCAAAGACTTTAAAAATGGAACATACTGCCATTGCACCATTGTGCTTGGTGCTCAGCATAAGCAATGGAGTAGGGAAAATAAGTCAGTGAGCCACAACTGGAAAACACTGGTTACAAACTGAGCCGTAAAACCGCATCTAACTAACCGATTGTTTTGATAGAGGTCGAGGGTTATCTGAGGTCACTGGGATTAAACTATGGAAACTTTGGGAATTGCTTGTAAACACCTTATCTCAAGGTAGGATTGATGTACACTTTTATTTTATTTGGTATATGGATTCATATTGAGAGGAAGACCTATTGTGTTTGGTAGAAGTCAAAGGTCATGTGTGGTCACCAGGGGAAAAAACAAAACCCTCGTAAATACAATATCTCAAAATAGGAATTGTAGATACTTTTCATACTTAGTATAAACATTTATCATATTAAGAGGAAGAATACTGTAATCCTTAATCGAGGTCAAATGTTATATGAGGTTACTGGAGGTGAAAAAGTAAAAATGTTAAAAATGTACAAGATGTAAGAGATGGATACCTTTCATTTTTTCGCAAGGAATCCCTAAGCCTTTTGGCTTTCTGGTTTAGAAACATTTGATAGAAAAGAGTGCCTTCAGATTTCCCGTGTTTGGGGTATTTTGACTGATACATGGCCACAAAGGGCAAGCCTATTCGAAACTGCTGAGTGGTCACACTCGGTTAGGTCAGTGCACTACAATAAAAATGATTTTAAGCACTTATCTTGATTGCCTGGTACCAGGAGATAGCATTTAACACGGTACATTTTCGTACTTTTTCTGGAGAGAGGACCCTAGCCTTTTCCCGTTGAGAATTCGAACTTCGGCGTTCACAGGTCTGCAGGTTGGGGTGAGTGTATATTCTCACATTGTGAGCCCTCATTTTTTTGTTAACTTTGAAGCTTAGTGCGGGTTTTTCCATACGTTTCTAAAACTTGCGCCCTTCTTCGGAAAGTAAGTCACATTTTCAGTGGAGAGCACTACTCTAGCACTCAACTGGATACATCGTGCTAAATATGCTACAGCAATTAGGAATTTTGGTTAGCTATGTTGTAAGAGTACTGTACATTTAGGCGTATGGAAAGCTATTTCACGGAGAGGAAAGGGAGTCGGACGTGTTTGCCCCGAAATTTATCGTGACAAGCCAACCATCATCACCTGAATTTTGCCCCATTTTGCTCCTGTGGGATGGGGGTATAGGATAAGGTATCATGGAGTTGGATGGGATAGGACGGAGTGAAGAAACGGCTTCAGATCAGATTCCCGTCTCTTTCCCACACTCGACCAAGTCACCGGTCATCCCGGGCCACCTTGTCCTCATCAACAGGGGTAACTCGTAGCAAGAGATCCGCATTGCTAAATTCCTTTAAAAACAAAACTCGTAAACTTTTGGTTACTTGTAAACACTCGATCATGTTGGGTAGTGGCCATTCATACGTAACCTTACGGAACGCAACTCGTGGACTACTCGATGCTACTCGTGGGGTACCCATTCTATAAATAAAAGAAACTTGACTTATTCGAATTTCCTGAATTTCAATACGTTTTTCAACTTGTAAAATATCCTGTTAAGTGTAGGCCCTGAAGTGAAACAAGTCGGAGACTTGTTTATCCCTAATGCAGTAGATAAATAAACATGCGACACTTACTGAATGATGATCTGAGAATCTGAAAATAGGCTTTCAATTTCCTTCCAAATGAAGTCAATAATTTGCTTTCTTAATGATCCGGTAAGATATAACTATGATGAGTAGGGTAGTTTCTCTTATACTTTTAACTTAACAAAACCCAAAACTGAACCAAAGCTAGGCTGAACGGTTAAATCTAACCCCAGTCGGGATAATAAGTTCATGAAATATCCGATTAAAGTTATTATTGTATAACTATAAAAACTAAACACTTAGTGAAAACATGCTTAAATGTACACTTTGCTTGTTTTAAAGTCAATTAAATTAAAAGTATACCACACTACCAGCATATCTAGGCTCAATTTCTCATGTTTTCCTTACCCTGAGAAAACTAGTACTCTTTGCCAGAATGTTACTTTCTTCACTCATTGAGAGACACAACTATTTGATTTGACCCTTATAGTTAGGTCTTCCCTTTTATAATTATCGCATTCGGGCTTGGTGACCGCACTTGACTTTTGGCATAGTCTTGTCGAGTACGGTATGTAGTAGTATTTGAGTGTCACCATGACGACGGTGGATTTCCCCTTCCTCGACTTGGATGTGTTTTAACCTGACAATTGAATTGCACCCTTAGGTACAGCAACATTTCAGGGCATTTCAGTGTTGAAATAGGTTTACATTTCCACAAAGCTATATTTTCAATTACAGATCCCCCATCTCTAGGGCCCCTCGAAACAGAAATAGTGGCCCCTCAATCCTCAGGCTGATCACATTGACACGGACCTTGCTGATACAATTATTCTCGTACAGTATTTCACGCAACACCATCAAAACCCTAGTGAGTGAATTTAAGCTGTTAGAAAGGGGTTCGTAATTTCATAATACATCTCCCTCAAATTATTCCTCATGTTATTTTAACTTAAAGACAGAATGTTAAATTACTGTAATGCGACCGTAATTCACGAGATGACGATTTGATAATATATTTCATTTTGTCTCTAGTATAATTCTCTCTTTTTTCGAACATGTCCGTACTGACATACACATCTCGAAAAACACTAACTGAAAAGTCAATAAAGGAAGAATTTATAGTTTTCTACATTAAGTTAGCGTACAAATGTACTTATCCTTGACCTCCATATACGGAACCTATACGCTTAGTAAAATGAGCACAAGACGGAATGCGTAAGACAAACCAAAGAAATGCCACGGACTCTGGACAAACACAAACGTACAACAATCAATAAACTATCCAAACCATGTACATGTAATGTGCATAAACAGTAGTATGGCCTAATTGTTTCGTGGGAGGGCTTGGGGGAATATAAGTCGGGATATTAAATCCATACCTTAAATAGGGAAAGAGTATGATTTTCGGTCTGGAAATTCCCAGTGGGCGATGGGGCTAGGGTTGGGGGTAGAGTACTAAGCTGTAGCTACGCCAATGAGCACGCATGCTGTACATGTGATGTTATTAATTTTGCAAGCATGCTTTAGGGACTGCGTAAGTGCATTCCTAGGGTATGAAGTCTGTTATTGACTGTTCGGGATGAGTCGTAAATCTGAACTGATTAAAGCCGAGAAATAATAAGTTAAGCAAACGTTTAGGTAGTGGCACGGCATTCTCCTGTCAGAAAAAGTGTATCTGGAATACACCTGTACTAATGTTGACTCACGAACAAACAAAGAGCAAATTTAGTCTTCTTAAGAAGTATTTTTTGTAAGCTACTACAATCACATGCCACATTGCTAGCTGCGTACTGTACAATAGCCCGCAACATTTACATTGCTAGTTTTGAACCGTGTAACAGCCACTTAGTGAGTGAGAAAATGAAATTAGGAGCGCTTCCACTATTTTTACGTTAATTCGAAAACTCCAATAAACAGACTCGGTGTAGCTGCAACTGCCATGCACATGTCGCATGCAGGTTGATTTAGACACACTTCCTTCGCCTTCCTCTATTGATGTTTATTAACCAATCACGAATCGCTTTATTAAAATATTCGGCCAATCAGTGTAAGTACAGCCTCTGCCACGCGCCGGTGGTTCTGTACGGCTCAGGACCAAGAGTGCACTACAGTTTCCGGTTACTTGCATCAAGGGCTCTGATGGTGTTTATTTCTGTGAAAAAATACAGGGTCTCATCTTGATTTAAGTTTGGCAACGATACTAACGGAAGATTTGCCCGAATTATTTCAAAACATTTGATCTTGAGGCCATACAAGGATTTCTTTCAAAACTTCGAAATTCCAGACTGGACCGTATTTAGCATATACATGTGATGAAAACTTTATGCACTTATTCAGAACTTATTTTTCCACTTTGGATTGAATTTTGGCTATGTGGTTTACAAGCATTTTTTAAGTGTGTGCTTTTTATCACTTCTTTGAAAGAGTGTATATAGCTTCCTTTATATTGTAAACAAAACTCACCCAGGGTCGACGAAGCTAAAAAAAGTGCAAACATTTGCATTGGAATATGCTCGTTATGACTGTGTAGTTCAACACAAGAACGAAACCTTTGTATGGATGGATCACGGAGTATAAGCTACGATCAACCTTTAGTATTGTGTATAGACTCGATTCTATGTGGATGTACCCTGGATTTTACTCGTTACATTAACGTCAAAGATTATTTACAACGAAATTTGTTGGGGGAACGTGTGTGTAACCGTTAATACTGGATCATTACAATAGTCAAGCCGTCCACACAACGGGGCCGTTTTAGGCACCACGTGTTATACACAGGTAAGCACCTGTATTGTGTTCATTTATAAACGTACCATATCCTCTTGTTGATGTAAATTAACCACTAGTGGTAAACGTGAGACTGCAGCTTGAAAGCGCAGAGAGATATATCAACACTACCTTCTTAATGAATAACTGTGAAGTAAGTAAAACAGAAACAAAAATTGTTATTACATCAGATACACAAATCAAATAAAAAATCCTTAAATACTTTTATAAAAGGACACCAATACTATGGTAACGACAATTATTACATGTTTATGGTAACATAGTTTCTGTACAGCTGTGTTTTCAAAACTCTTCAAAAACTGTTAAATTTCATTTCAACAAAAAACGTTCTTACCTGATTTACAAAAAAAAATGTTGTTAACTTTTAAAGCCTACACTGAAGAGTATGAAAAAATTATTATCCCTTAATTCATCCTGTTTAATGGATGACGTTTTAGATGAGACATTATATGAAACATAAGCTTCGATTTATTAATAGACATAAACTAGAAACGTGCTGAACATGCATAACGGAGTACATACACTGACATAAGTTAAAATACACTACACCGAATCAACTAAGATTTTTCATTTTCTCAATTTCCATTTATTCAACCTGTTTGTGTACATTGTCATATCAACAGCTTATATTGTAGTGCTATACTTCTGAGGGGGTTAGTTTTAATAAAGGCTACTTATATTATTAAGGATTTTTGCTGAAGTGGGTCTAAAGTTGTCTACTTACCTTAACCTGTTTTGCAGGACAGAAAAAATGACCTTTTAACAATTCGGGGTTCAGGAAAAGGCCTGGGGTCACACGTGCAAGGACAATCAAAACTAGTTTTCATAAACTGTGGTCAAAACTAGGAAAATGGTTGAGAAACTCGTCTCGGAAGGTTCCTCTACATAATTGATATAAAAATTTTAGTGGTCTTTATAGGCTATCTGTCCGAAAGAAAAAGACGCTGTCTGTTGGTCACCTGTCACTGGATGATTAGGAGGTTAGCAACATGCACCCTCTTTCATAAAAACATAAGAAATATTTTGGTTAACAAAACAAGTGTCGTGAGCGATAGTTCCGCAAAGTTCCACGTAATATTCAAAATAATAGCGGACAAATGAAAAAATTCTTAAAGGCTACTACCCCGCTATATGTACTTCATCCCGTGCAGCGGAGAGAATACGCTTGAAAAGATACGTGTTTTAAAGGGTTTTTTAAAAGTTGTAAAGTTCTTGGAAATGGATGAAGTGTCATTGACTTGTTTAATGTAAAACAAACATTTATTTTTAACTTCTTGTACATCAAAGAGCATATTTATTGAATCTGAGAGGAGAATTCCGTGTGGAGAATTCCGTGTAATTATAAAACATCTTGTTGTCACTATCGGTTTATCGTTTTCTGTTGTTATTGCTGTGTAAAATACAGCAGTGTCAGCTTTAAAGTGCTTAATTGGGTTCATTTACCTTTATGATAAAGATCAAGCATTGTGTTTGAGACACTACCATGCAGCATGCCTTGAAAAAGAGCGGAAATTGAGGGAGACTTATTTTGATTTTAATTTAAAATTTGGGTGTCGATTTCATTTTAAAAAGTGCATTTAATGATATTGGTAAGAGTCATAGGCATAGGAAGCTGTTCGACACTGGGAGGGGGGTGAACCTTGTTTCGGATCGCCGGCCTAGGGGAGGGATTTAAGGGGAGGGGTGTCCCACTCCCCTTTGAAAATTTTTTGATATTTCAGGGTGCTTAGGTGCAATTAGTGCATCATTTTTGGACAAGTTTGAAGGTAAATTACTGCAATTTTTTTACATTTCTTACAGAAGAGACAAGTAAGGGTTCCCTTTGGAAAATTTTTTGATATTTGAGGGTCCTTAGATGCAATGTGGTGCATCCTTTTGAACAAATGTTAAGGTAAATTACTGCAAATATTTGACATTTCTTATAGAAGAGACAAATAACGGGTTTTCGTCCTTGTTAAGTGAGAGGCTGAAGCATCCCCCCCCACAATTTTCGCTGGAGGCTGTCGCCCTTCAGCGCCCCGCTTCCTACGCGTATTTCTTCCACACAGCTTTCGTAAAAGAGGAAAATGATCTGCGATCTCTAAAGTATATAGGACAAGGAAATAATTCATAGCCTATCCACCATCATCGTAAGTATAACAAAAGTCAAATCGACTCGTTACTTATGAAGGTGATGATGCAACATCCATAATAGAACTGTTTTATGACATTGTTACATAACCACCCCTTCTCCCATCCCCGCTGTTTTGATTTCAGCCAATGCCAAATTTAAGTACTGCTTTATGTGTACGAGGGCGCAATTCAACTAGACTGTGTTAGGTGTTGCCAATTGACAGTGCACTTCAAGGGAACGTTTTGTTGCTACACGAACAGAATATTAAGATACTCAACATCAGGTCAAATGGACCTGTCTTCCTGACCCAATGCTGTCAGTATGGTCGAACTTGTCATTGGGACTACAACGCTCCTCAAGTCTACCTTTTAAATGTAATAGACATCCAAACTAATCCTTTTTAAACCCAAAACTTGGGGGTCACAACCCTACTATCGTGTGGTCTGGGTTTTTTCTGCGAATGAAAATGAACTTTTACTAAAGATTAGAAAATAATAACATCTACCCCGTGAGTATAAGGTAGCACACCACTAATTCAAGGGGAATCCCAGCGGAGGAGGTTACCCTACGAATTTAATACCCTAGAAAAACTTTTTGGGGACAGATTAGACCATGTTAATGAAGCGATATGTTCATTTTGTGCTGTGTATGTGGTAGAAAAGTAGCTGAAGTACTCATTCTGCAAAAATAAAGAAAACTGAAGATATTTCAGGCACTTTTTTGCAATATATCCTTCCGCGATGCAAAACGGCATTTTGAATGAGTAAAAAAAAAACAGGAACCACCACTCTATCATACAGGCCCTTCTAGCTCAAAATCTCAACGGTCATGGTACACAAATTTGAAATCGTTGTGAAAGGCCTACTAGTCAGCTTTAATATGAGGGGTAGTTTGTGCCTATTGAAAACTTGTACAAGGGTCCAGGGGCCACTAAACGGTCTCAAAGTATTGTGTAAGTCAAAAGAGGAATAATTGGTGGTGTGCTACCATAAAAAAACCGTCAAAAACAAGGTTGGCTGTAGAAAAAGTTTTTGAACACACTCATGTATCTAGGTTGAAGTTTGCAGGATTTTTGCTTGGATATTTGCTGAAGATTGTAAGTGCATGCCCTAATTTTGATAACTTTCTAAACAGCAACTCTTGAACCCCCCCCCCTCCAAAAAAAAAAACACAGGACGGATGGATGGATGGATGGATGGATGGATGGATATATAAATATAATGGATTTCATACTGCAGTTACTACCGTGAATTATATATATATATATATATATTGGTGGATTAAAAAGTGGTAAGAAGTGCGGAAAATTATTATTATTTAACATATAGCGCAAATACTATAAACATATTCAAATGCGCTTTACATTAAAAGTACAAAATAAACGAAATGTAAAACAAGCTCAATTCAACGACGTCAAGTGGCAAATTTCAACTGAACAACAAATAAATAGAGGTTCGTAAACACACACACACTGAAAACTAGAAGGAGGCCTACTTCTAGTTTTTTGTTGTTCAGTAGTATTTTTGCCACCTGATGAACGGGTTGATACCCGGAACGCCGTGGAATTTTCCGCAAACTTTAGGTACTTCTTACTACCGTACTTTTTATAGACCTACACATTTCTATGGTGCTCCATAGCATTTCAACACTCATATATATATATATATATATATATAAGGTCGAAATGCTGCGGAGCACTATAGAAATGTGTAGGTCGATAAAGGTAGT
>WURT03072979.1:0-31999 GCA_009936505.3 Holothuria glaberrima
AACAAACTTAAAGCCCAGGATGAAAGTCTCCTTCTGCCCATATATACTTTAACACAACAATACTGACTATCTAGTTCAACATGCATTAGACCATATGCAAACAAGTACAGAGCTAACACTTCATGACTTTCTCCAGATGAAAGTCTAAAAGTCACTAGCATTTTCACATATTCTTGGACAACTCCATGCTACCACACAAAGACTCAACACTGTATTCTGCACAGAATATTAACTGTGAGCCATACGTACATGGACACTGACTTGTCTTGTATTTACAAACATGCAATGCATTCACAGCATAAAAATAAAGCACTGTGTTCTTTTTCCATCTGTTCTTGAAGGCTATGATTAATCATATCTTATAACACTTGACTGTGCAGAGCATATCTAGTACACCCCCTGTGGTGTACATGAGGTTAGTGAGGAGTGTTGTATACAAATTATTTTAAATACATAAATCTAAACCCTTTTGCTGTTGAGTTTAAAGGTTGCCCAGTACTCTTACACTCAAAACAATGAGCCTACAACCCTACCCCTTGCCTCACAGTATTTTTTATCACTTGTTCTCTCTCATTACACTTAAAAGGGGGGGGGGAATAGAAAGGGATGAATAGTAGGCTTAGACCACTCTTGTATTTTTGGAGTTGGGTACTGGTGACCCTACTAGTTGTGACTCTGAAGGAGATGCAACTCATACAATGTCATAACTGACGAAGGAACATAATATCTCAGCAACTCTAAACTTCTGACTGACAGAATACTAATTAGTATCTATACACTGGTCATGAGTATACTCCAGGCTGGCTGAAAATCGTAGAATTGTATTGGCTGGAGTTGCAAATCCAAGGAAATTGAAGTCGCAACACATCTCTCGGCCAGGAGTTACAGCTCTTATGGTCAAGTATAACCCTGCCCAAGCCTAATGAGTTAAAATTAGAACAGGATCTCATGTGACCAACCCCCCCCCACCTTCCCCGCAAATTAAAACCAGAAGCCAAAAGGCCTTGTGATTCCTTGTCACAGTAAATATTGGGATTATCTTGAAGATTCTTGGTACGTTTTGCTTTCTGACTTCTTCTGACCCCAGTTGACCTTTAATCTCCCCAAAGCAAAAGAATTCTTCCTTGAACCATAAAGCATCCATGTACCAAGAGAGAAATCTATCCAAGCTTCCTACCTTAAGATATCATGTAAAACAAGGTTTTCAGTTTTTGATCCCCAGTGACCTCAAATGACCTTTGACCTCTACCAAAAACAATAGGGTTTTTCCTCTCAACATGACAAATCTATATACCAAATATGAAGTGTCGGTCATTGCTATCTCCAGATACTGTGTTCACAAGGTTTTCGGTTTTTGAACCCTGGTAACCTCAAATGACCTTTGAACTCCACCAAAGACTATAGGCTTCTCCCTCTCAACATGACAAATATATATACCAAATATGAAGAGTGTCAGTCACTGCTACCTTGAGATAACGTGTTTACAAGGTTTTTGGTTTTTGACCTCTAGTGACCTCAAATGACCTTTGACCTCCACCAAAAGCAATAGGCTTCTTCCAACATGACAAATCTATACACCAAATATGAAAAGTGTCGGTCATTGCTAACATGAGATATCATGTATACACGGTTTTTGGTTTTGACCTTTGGTGACCTCAAATGACCTTTGACCTCTACCAAAAACAACAGACCTCTTCCCTTCAACATGACTAATCTATACACCAAATATGAAGAGTGTCGGTCATTATTATCTTGACTGTGTTAACAATGTTTTCGGTTTTTTACCTCTGTATGCTGACCTCTACCAAAAAATATAGGGTTCTTCCCCTCAACATGACAAATCTATATACTTAATATGAAAAGTGTCAGTCAATGCTACTGTACCTTGAGATATTGTGTTTACCAGGTTTTCGGTTTTTGACCTCTGGTGACCTCAAATGACCTTTGACCTCCACCAAAATCAATAGCGTTCTTCCTCTCAACATGACAAATCTTTATACCAAATATGAAGTGTCGGTCACTGCTATCTTGAGATATCCTATTTACAAGGGATTCACATACACACACACACCCACGCATGCACACAGGTTTTTTCCTATCAAGGAGAGGACCTCATTGTTCTTTCCTTTGTGTTTGCTTCTTTAACCCTAACCTGAACAATAGATTGTCTATTGTTCAACACCTGAGGACCCCTGGAATCTATTGTTCTGACATCTGAGGACCTCATCTTAAATAGAAAATGTCCTCACCTTGAATGAAATGTTGGGTCTACACACACACACGACATCACCATCGCATAGATTCCTTCTGCCTTCGGCAAGGAATCAATTAAGTGTGTGCTCTTGGCCAACAAATCCAAAGTGCCTAGCAATGCTAATACAAATCTTGATATGTAATAAATGGCACATATATGCAAAAATACACAAATGTCCAGGAGGTATGCTGTGGTGCCTTTCAAAATTGGATCCAGTGGTGGCAAACAGTCGCTGTACAATCGATATGATTTTGCTGATCTGTTGCCTTCTTGAAACTTAATTGCCTGGGGCCTTCTTGAGCCTTACTCTTGTAACAAAGCCCCAAGGAGGAATTACATGCAGTGTTTTCCATACATATACATTTGTTGCTTCTCTCTTCCTGAGCCTCTTGAGAGAAGACGTAACTCCCATTAGCACTGACGTAAATAACTCAAAAGTTGTCAACGTGCCCTTCTCTATTAGAGGATGGGACATGTCAGATGAGGTACAGTAATCAATAATGCTGTTACAAGATGTAGTACTGTATAGAATGAAAGGACTTCCCAAAAGGATTATTAATCCAACCAGAACTGTAATAGCCATGTATTCCATGCTTTATGAATAAGGTATAACAGAGGTACCAGTAAATTTGATGCCATGTACATAACACGTTTCGAGCCTGATATTACTGAGCTAAACATTCTATGAAGGATTACATGATTCTGTTTTATATTTAACAGAAAGAAGTAATACATTTACTACACCTGAACTTCTTGCTACAATGGAATAGTGAAGGGAAGGGGAAAGAAGAGGAGTGGGCATCTGCCTCTCAATTACAAAGGTAAATTTAATAGGCACCAAATGAGTTTTCTTTTGTGTGTACCATTCTAACTTGCTTCATATTGGCAATGCTAGGAGGGCTGAAGTGGAAATGTAGGGTGCCATCAGACCCCAGTAACACCAAACCACTGGCTATGTACAGCACATTCTATCTGTAGGCCCAGCAAATTCTATCTGCACTGGAAATTCTCGTTCATAAAATTTCCGAAGGGTCATTATTCTGGGGGGTCATTACTAACTACATTACAGTTACAATTCCTATGACCAATCCTTCTACATTTTAATCGATATGGGTCTTGTTTGTGAACATATGTTTCAGAGAAAGACCTTTTGCCTTCTACTTATGGAGATATGTAATAATGCTATAAAACCTACAGTGCAGTGTAGCAGGCAAAGATTCCTTGTAAATCCAATCTGTCCATATCATTTCCTGATTGATGAAATGGTAAGTGTAAAATAAGAACTGTGGTCTGGTTTCACTCTTGTAAAGAATATGCTGTGCAAAAACCAAAAGATATCTACAACTTCTGCAGACTCAATAACAGAACATTTGTTCATATGTTCATATGTTGTATTTTATGACCACATGATCTTCACAACAAACTTAGATCACAGTATCAGCAATTCTGCCCCAAGTCTGTTTGAAAATCAAATATTATCGACTTTCATGTTTTAAGCCAACAAATACCCCCAACTACAGTACTTATGAATATGAAAACAAGGAAGTCGTGTCACGGATTTTGAACTGTCAACATGCATTTATGACTGTGAAAGCTTCCAGAAGCACAACATACTTTTAATTACGGTTGAATTGCAAGATCAGTGTAAGGTGTCTTTCCTTCTCAATTAAGCCAAAGTAACAGAGGGAAGAATTCTCCTCACCCAATGTAACTTGGAAAACCAACAAACTTATGCGATACCCTTCATAAGAACCTGTATGTTAGGCTCATAGAATAACCAAAACCCAAAACTATGGCTGTGATACATTTTTGGCATGCAAACATTATTAACTGTTCATGTAGTAAGGTGGCATACATGAAAAGAACAGAATATGAAGCTCACGTGTTTGATAAGTATCCGGGTACAAACAAACTTCATACAACTTACTGCGAATTTTTTCGGGGTACAAAAAACTTTCCCATTGTTTTCGGGGAACACATTCCCATATACATTTGTGTATGCACCCCGAACTTCAAATACACACGTGTGACCTAACGAAGCAAAGCTTAAAGTTCATGAGTTACAGATGTTGTAACTTTAACACAGAGTGAAAAAAGAAAGTCTGACATATGAAGAAGTATTGAAACAAACTTCTTCATTACACTTACAAGTTTTGAAACTTAAACACACAGCGAAAAAAAAAAAAACCCAAGGGAATGAAAGTATGCTTACATATTTCCAGCCTAGTGTTGTCTTGCAGCATTCACAGTAAATATCAGACACAGCATGAAGACCTGTTAGTAACACTCTTTCTTCTGCAGGGCCACAGCCTATGTTCACTCTGTAAATGAAACGATAACAAATATGACAATTTCAAAGTACCTGCAGTTGCTGTAGTCCTTTCATAAACAGCAACAAATGACACTTCAACAGCAATGTAAAATCACCAAAACTTCCTGGTTTGGGTATCTATGAGCCATACTTTATACTCACCAATAACTACTATTGGCAGCCCATTTACCCCAGAATAATTACTGGCAATAAAATGATCCTCTCTAAATGGCACCCTTGCTTCATTGCCAGCAGAATCACTAACTCATCACTAACTCCAAACTAGCCTTTAATCTACTTTTTTCTGCCTTTTTGGTTTCCCGAAAGGGAAAACTTAGGAGCCGCTCTTGCCGACCTTGCAAAAACTTGAGAGGGACTGGGAATTGTAAGGTTGGAAATGACTACCGTAACACACGAATTACAATGCACGCAACTACTGTCAGTACACTGATGAGCAGTAGACACAGCTCCAGTCATAGTTGCCTGTGATAAGAGCCAACGACGTAGTCTTATAATAACCTTCTCAGCATGTGTCGAATGCACCTTTTTGGGTTGGACATACCCATTCTAAGAGATGGAGCCAATGCATGTGCAGAGTAATACACGTTCGCTGAGCATGCAAATTGTGCTATTGTGTCACAGGGTCATAAAACAGGGCTATAAAACCTGCAAAGTCGGAAATGACTACAACAGTATCGCCAGTAATTTAGGCAATTACTGTGTGGTTTTGTTCATCGAGGGAAAGATGGGAGACATGATGTAAGTCAAAGACTATGATAGAATCAGTTTTCAGAAGCGGTAGCTCGCCGACTGGTTCGATTTTATGTCTGCTGGCAGTGATTACGTTATATCAGAGTCATCAGTGTGTCCTGCTTTTTAGTGCCGACAAAAACTTTCTGTAAAGTGAATCAGACTTCTAGGCTAAGTCAAGTTCCTTGTCAAATGTCGTAAAAAATAGCTTGAAAGAGAACTTATTGGATTATTTTCATGATGAGGAATTGTCACAGGTGGGAAAGGTTGGTGTCAAGGAAAACTTTTGTGGTGAAAATAAAGGGAACGACACAGGCGCTCAATCGATACGGCCGTAAATCCTTACCATGCACCTATGGCCTACTTACTCATTGTACCCCGCGGCCTCAACATGCAGGCTAGAAAAAAGGTTCAAAATTGTCAAAAGATAAACTTGGCAGCTATGTATATTTCTAGTTCGATCTGAGACTTCATCTATTCATAAATAGGAACTTTTAGACTTCATCTATTCATAAACACTGTATCTCGCTGCTAGTATATGTGATCGGGGAGCTACCTAGCCTACCTATGCATGTTATTCAACTCCCTAGAAACACCTGGGTCAGGAGAGAACTGAACCAACATTTTGGGTCACAATTTAACCCAATTTGGATCAAATGAAACCTCACTTGGGTCATTATTTGACACAATAATTTTGGTAGGTTACCTCCTGACCCAGTTTTGGGTCAAATTGACCCAAGTGTTTTAAAGTGTAACATTGCACAACTCTAGCTATTGGCCACACTACGATTTCTACTCTTGAAATTATCGCCGTTGAGCTTTTCTTTACTTTATCGAAAGCATTTTACCGAGTTCGGGGTCCAGGTTTTCAACCTTTTGGATTTCCACAGGTAAAACTGCAACACTCCTTTCGGGAAACAAACATTACTGTGGTTTTGATTAATTTGTTGGTAGATGGAGCTTTCCATTAGTATTAATAGGGGTAAGGAGCAAAACGGATTAGCCACTTTGAAGAATAAGGCAGGCATATGTCTGCATGTGGTATGTACTATGTACACAAAGTGGAGCAAACATTTGAAGTAAGGCAGCTGTGCCAGTGGTGAACATACAACACATCATGTGTGCATGTTTCTATGTGTTCATGTACAGGTACAGTGAACAAGACATGCAAGCCTTCTTTGTTTGCTTCCAATTGGCTGTGCAAACAAAACATCATGTCACATAAACTCCCTGGATTCTATTGTTTGTTTCTTCTACAAATGCAAAAACACAGCAATGTTGTAAATTACAGTTCCACTATTTTCAAATAAATGTCCCAACAATTGCACACAACAACATTTGCAAAGCACAAAAGTAACACAGTTGGTAACCCATTTATACCAATTGGGTGTGTCAACACTGAGCAGTTATGTCACTTAAAGGGGCTTTTGAATCACTCCAGACATATTTAGAAACCTGAGGAACTTTCTACTCACAACTTGATTAACACAAATTCAACTAACAGCTTTACTCTGATTGGTTTATGATGCCTTGTGCAGATCTGTGAAATGTGATACAGTGTAGTCCATTGCAGTGAGAGGTCAGATACACCACTATCAAAGGAGATCTTACAAGGGCCAACCTCATCCAATTATGATGACATTATTAGCACTTTCAACCAATGGGTGCAATAAACTTATGGTAAATTAATTGATTCGGCATAATCACACAATGAGCTTTGGCTCAAATCCTGGCCGAGCCATATAAAGTATGATTTTGAGTTAGCTACATTGCAATTCTTTGAAACTTCAACATGTTGCATGACATTTCCTCTGTTATTGAACAATTACTGACCTAGATCAATTCATAAGCATGAATGCCAAGAACAATTCAAGAACTGACCTTTACATAAAATGACAATGGCATAATAATAACAATTATCACATCCAGTCAAAATTATCACATCCAGTCATTACCAGTGTACACTTAATAATTTCCTGGAACATTTCCCAGTGTAAATCTGTGTATGTGTGTAAGGGGTGACTGAGTATAGCAGTCAAGCTGAAGTGTGTAATTCCAATATAGCATTCCAAGCACTAGCAATAGGCTAAAAAATCACCTACCAGTTTATAAGCATTCCTATAAAAGTAGATGATGCTTAGGGCTTACCCTAGTGCCCATAGAGATCTAAAGTTATATTACTTTACTAATTGTACTCAGTGCTTTAAATCATCCCCTTAGTTGTCACTATCTTTGTGATGTTCACCCTTTCACAAACATATTGTAAACAATTTGAATGCACCCTTAGTGTAAAAAACCTTTCAGATGGAGACGAATTGCATTTTGCAGCTATATCAAACCTAACATTTGCAACAAAATGTTTTAAACAAAAGCTGCTCAATTTGTGTGACAAGTATACTAACAAACCTAGAAGTACATGTGCATGTCGTAAATATCCACTCAAATAAAATTCATTGCCAAGGAAGATTTGAGCCAAGGAAGACTGACACTTTCAGATTGTTTCACTATGCCCTTATATAATATAGAATGAAACAGTTAACCCAATTCTTTTAGGCATTTTGCATTTTAAGCTGACCTCGTTAAAATGATGGTACCAATTTACTGTAGTTCCTTTCCATTCGCAGCTGTTGCATAGTACATACACTACAGCAACCAAGTCCTGCTCTCTGCAATGTGAAATAAAATGGATTCCAAACCTTTTGCCTAGTATGCTTTGAGCTGACCTTCACATAATGCGATGGTACCAAATGTAAATAACTCAATTTCTTTTATTACCGGCAATGACCAACCTATATGAATAATGCAGACATTGTGAATGAAGACACAGTATGGGCTACAGATGTGTTGCTTCATTTAAACTATAATGAATGAACTGTTTATAACAAGACATTGACCCTGCCTAAAAAGAAAAGTGCAGTCTTACATGAATTGAAACCTATCCACAATTACTGTATCACGTTTGATCAACTGCTTTTATAAAAGCTTAAATACAAGCAATACACGCATTCTCAATTTCATGTTTTATATACTGTATGACTACTACAAAAATACATTTTAACGACTTTCTTTACCCCAACACCCTTGCCACTAAAACCCCATTAACCCCCATGTGCAGATAAACTAGGCATTGTTCCCAAATCCCAATGTGCACAATAATTTGGACTTAAAAATATGGTGAAAATCCCACAAAAACACTCAATTAACATGAGTTGAGCATGTGACAGTACACGGTTGTGTCCTGGCATTTATCCTTTACATCTCGTGATGCCCTAATTAAAATCAGTAAATCAGACCAACCTAGCAACAGCTTACAGCAGTGGAGATGACATCACGTTAGGCTCCTAATATCCTAAATGAAGGCTGAAACGAAGGATTCCGTTGCTGTGTAACCACACTTTAATAAGATACCCTGACATATAAGGAACCCCTGATTAACAAACAATACACTAAATACAGAGTTTGTGCACTTTGGATGGTCAAAGCTCACTATACTCAATAAACTGATGGTTTCATTATAATTATACGCAATAGCTACATATAATGGGTAGGTCTTTGTTGCACAAACACAATACAGTAATATTATATTATATTTAGAACACACAACTACGTACCAAATCATGGTAAGTCCTTACAATAGTAGTATCTATGTGCGTTGGCATCAGTGTTAATGGATGAGAAACGTAATCTTTGTTCACAAAGCAGACCATGTGATACACTCACAGTGTGTAAGACAATTTGTACAAACTGCAAGAGAGGGTTGTTCTTAGACTATTCCCTTGTGTACAATAAACATACAAAGTAGAGCTGTAATCTTCTGCTGTTCATGCCTTGTAAAATGGGTAAGGTTGTTCTATACACAATGGTTTAAAAAGATGAAAGGGTTGAACCTCTAATACTGATATTTATCTCAATCACTGTGACTGTTTTGACAAATACTGACAACTACATAAACATAATTATGACTGTATCAGCCCTATTGGAAATAAAATTTTACAGTAAAAACAACATTTTAAAGTCTCCTAGTTCATAACAAAATACTGTACTCTTCACAACATTCTTTTCATAAACTTTAACTTCTGAAGTTTTCTCTACATAACCATTAGAACCAACTGCACTGGGTATTTTTGGCCTAAATGGCAATCACTAAAAAGACAATGGATTTCCTGGTTATTTATTTTCTATTTTCTATTTGTAATTCTATTTCACGAAATTGTTTCAGTTGGATTCTATCCACATCTCCTATTACCTTGCTCTTGTTTTGAACAATAACAATATTTCAAATCTCCATTGTGTTTAGGCAAGGCTGGCTGACAACTCTAAGAAAACAAGTCTGATAAATACACAACAATTATTGCTAATGAAATTGGCAGAAAAGCTAGACTAATACCTATTGTGAAGTATTTTTGGCAGATGCAAGGGCACTAGGTGCGTCATATCAAGCATAGCCAGCAGTACCTTCTTTTGTGTCCAAAAACAGCATTTTTATGTAAAAGTGCAATTAAATTAAATCATGAATTTTACTTTAAACAGTTGGCGTGTTTATTAGGAGAGTAAGGGATGGCACTTTCCATGGGTTACAATTTGTATGGTAATATTCATTTCAAAATGGCAGAAATAATGCAGATCAATGCTGTAAAAAATTCCTTCAGAAATTTCACAGGAGACATGCTCCCCACCCCTATGTTCAAGCATGCTGGTGATGTCAGTACAACACTGCTGTCAAAGGTCTGCTAGTGCAAGGCCATTTTGGCCGATTCCTCAGACAGGGCTATGTCAATGTTCCCAGGGTTCGATGTTCCCAAGGTTCAATGATCCCATGGTACAATGTTCCCGAGGTTCAATGTTCCCAGGGTTCGATGTTCCAAAGGTTAAATGTTCCCAGGGTTCAATGTTCCCAATTTTCCTAACCCTAACCCTAACCTAGCCCTAACCCTAAGGAAAATCAAACCTCAGGAACATTGAACCCTGGGAACATTGAACCCTGGGAACATCGAACCTTGGGAACACTGAATCTCAGGAACATCAAACCCTGGGAACGACAAACCTCTTAATCATCAACAACCATTGAAATAATACAAAAGGGGGAACATTGAACCTTGGGAACATTGAACCCCGGGAACATCAAACCTCGGGAACATCGAACCCTGGGAAACATCAAACCCAGGGAACATCGGGTAGACCCCCCTCAGACATACTGTACAGTACTATGTCTAGCACTAGTATACTTACACAGAATTAAACAAATAGGCTCTGCCTTGGCTTCCCTGAAAAGACTGTAAAAAGAGACAAAGAAAAGGAAATGAAATGAATAACTCAGATATTATTATTGTAAAATTTAATTTTACAATTTACATGTCTTTATTCTTTAGGATATGAATGACTTTGTAAAAAATTTTAGATTTTACAATTTACAAGTCTTAATTCTTTGAGATATGAATGACCGTAATATGGAATGGAAAGATTTCAAGGTTATTCCCCATAGATCTGTACGATAGCACATGTATAACAGAAACATAATGAAAGAACTACAGTATCAGTTAAGCATTTAGCTCTGAAGGGAAACCAGTATATTTTTAATATTGTACGCATGAGGACAACCATCTGGACACTCAATAGTCGTGATAAATTTAAAATGCACATAACAAGAATGGGTGCTTCAGCTTGCTGGCATTCAAGTAAAACATGTGTGGAGAGAGATAACGACCAAGTAGTGATGAACAATAACTGAGAGTCATAAACACAAAACTGAACGTGATTAACACTTAGTACAATGCTTCAGATGATAATCATAAATTCTACAACCAAGGTATACTTACAATTGTCTTTTACTTTATTGCCAAGACAGGGCTTTTAATTTACCAGTATTTTTAGATGTTTCAACCCAGAAATTAGATCTATTGAAAATACAGGTCTGTGACATCATTCAAAATGAATAAATGTCTACAACATGGTTTATATAAAAACCCAGCACAAATTGACATTTTCCAGACCTGTATTATTACACAATTTTTATTGCCACTGTGCTGTACAATAATCCCACTTACTACAGATATGGTACTGATAAAATGGTCGCAATGTATAGCCTATACAAGTACCACCCTACAGGTATAATCCCCCAAAAATATTAAAGGAAAAGGAAGACTTCTCTGAAGGATTCATATCTTTTAACAGCAACAGCCAGATCAAAAAAAAGTAAGGGGATACTGTATTGTGCCACTTTTGACACAGGGCCCATACTTGAAGTAGAAGCTCAGTTTAATCAGCTTATAACCAGCTGGCTTCTGTTCTGGAGTATATACAGAATGTGTGCTGAAAATACAATAAAGGCAATAATTATCTTCAGGGCACTAACTGACCTCACAATAAGCTACCCTGGATGTAACTACAAGCCAAGATAGTAGATAAACAATGATGACTGATGCTAAATAATTTGATGGAGATCCCACACAGCTGTATTGTAATGATGCATCTCAATATAAGCAATAAGATGTCCCAGTCAGCTAGGAAGAATATAAACAGGTCACCCACACGGAAGCCAACAGTATTAGTAAATAGGACTGCTAAATTAGTACACAGGTACTGTACCACAGATTGACGATGAATAACAGGATTGTAAAAGATGCAGGCCTCTTTTTGTCCATAAAGGAGCCACTGGAATATTTGGTTGTGTAGTGTCTAAGATGACTTTATTGGACAGTCTTTACAGTTTGGTTCCATGGGAACAAACTCCTTCACTACTGTAAGTGTATTACTAACCTTGAGCGAGCATAACACAGCCTACATCCAAATGTTTTGCAATGCCTAGTAGGCCTACTTACACACTTGTGTATTTCTGACATGATACAACTGGTTACTGTTAATTTCTTTAACCTAAAAAATTGCACCCAATAGACTTTTATGTTCTAAACACGGTTAACCCTTTCGCTACTGAAGGGGTGCCCATCCCTTCATACTGAGCCATATATATATTAAAAAAAAATCAATATTTAGGCATGTTATAAACATCCTTTTTTTTTGCTTCTGATGTAGGTATGACAATGGCAGTTTCTGTTCAATGGCAAGATGATGGAAGAGGTAGAACTGTACAAGAAAGTTTGAAGATAATTATTGGCATCTCATTTGCATATTATTCATTAGCCTAATTTGTTTTCCACAAATTCAATGCCTTTTCCACAGTAAATGAACATAATATACACATGTTTGTATGATATTCATACCTGATGTACCTGTGGGTGTGTTATAGGTTATAAAAACACAATAAATTTATTTGCATGTACTGATTTGCATATCATGCATATCTTCATCACTACTGTCCAGGTCTGTAATCAGAGCTGTACGTGTACCTTCTTGACACCGATAACTGTATTTTCTCATTTAGTTTTCGTGTAAAGGCCGCCGTATTTGCATTGTTGTAACCCAAGAGGGTCTTTAGTTATATGTAAAAAACTCTAAAAGCCTATTCCATCCTCAAAACACAATTAAACACCGTAGGTTTATATGGAGCTATTCCAGAACGCAATGAGTAATATGGTTTCGTGGCTACTGTAAACCCTAAGTATATAACAATGGTAAAATAGGGTTTTGCAGCGAAACCATACGTAGCGAAAGGGTTAACTATTTAAGCTATATTAACCTTTCCTATTCAAACAGATTTTATAGACAAAGAAAATTTACGTTCAGCCCTTATTCTTAATATCTTTTTGTAATGGGGAATGATGAACAGAAAATATTCAAGATACTAGGAGGTACAGTAATAAATTTCATAAAGATAATAGGAGCCCACAGAGATGAGGGGGGGGGGGAGAAGGGAGAAGAGAATCAAAGTCCAGAATCTGGATGTTTCAACTTGTATTCAAGCTAAAACCAAAGTTACAAGTCAAGTTGAAGCATTAAAGACAGATACTCATCACCCCAGACAGTTCCAATTCTCCCAACTAGGTTACTTCTAGCCCCCTCCCCCCACAACTGTCTTCAGCTTCTCCTTGTGCAGACACAAACCTAGTTATGCGATATCCTGGTGAGCACACAAGGCCAAATGTAATCAGAACACTCAGTGCATGCTGCGTGAGATTAGCTAGCTACTTTGGATCATTTGAATTCTGTAACTCTGATGTCAATCAAAGGGCAGTCACCAATTGAGACTTTTGCTTACCCCCCAGTTAAAGTCATACTTGGGGTGAATGAGTAATCTGTCTTTAAAGGAAGATGGCAGTCGCCCCAAGTTTATTTTCAAAAGTTTGCTAAATCCTACAAATCACCTCTTATTTCACTCACAAGTATCTTTCATTACATTTCTATATATAAACATTAAATACTGAAGGTAAACCAAGGAGTGTTTCTTCATGAATTTAACAAATAAGTAACAAACATATTGTCACAGGATTGATAAGAGCCATTCCTGAATAAGGATGATGTTGCACACTCATTCAAATTGATGGGACTGTATTTTCCCTTTAAGATTTATGTCCTGACTCCATGTGTGCAATATGTGTGATATTACTCTTTAAAGATTACTACCTTACTGTACAACACAGATGTTTGAGAAAGACAACTTGTCCCCATGTTTGTTTTGGTAGCAGGAAAGAAACAGCTCTTGATTCCTCCAAAGTCTCTACACTAGTTGTTTTTTTTAAATAAAATGGTTTATTGTTTCTATGCATAATTTATAACAGCTAAGCTTGTTATTAGTTATTACAAACAAGTGACACAGCAAAATTTTAGCCTGTCATACTGTAACTAACCTTTGGATCTTGCCTCTCAGCTGCTGTATAAACATATTCTATTTTGACTATATCATTATAACTCAGCTTGAAACTGACTTTTAGAACAAAAAGCTACCTTGCAATGTATGACTGATAGTTGCTTTGTTATATAAATATAATAAAATCAACCTTGGTTAACTAATGGGGAGTCTTCATACAGAACATGGCTACGTGATAGTGAAATCCACGTACAGTGCTAGAGTCCTTGTAAAAGGAAGTAATGAAATGGCAGTTACAAAACACACTTTTACAAACATGCATCTGTATGACCTTATAACCATTAGGTCCACAAAAGATATGGAACAAGTTGTGAAAATTGAAAAATGATTTTCATTTTTGGTAGATGACTTATCATGGAAAGAGAAATAATTTAATTTCTGTCCTTCAGCTACTACTTCAAGCTAACTGGAATTTAGAAACTGTAACATGAATTTTAACTCCTTTTTTTCATTGCTTCAATTGAAGGATCATGGACCATCATGAAAAAGTCAATGTAACATTTGCAGTTATTTCACCAGTAAGTGGGCTGCAGTCCATCTGTAGAGAAATGCTGATGCTATACCTGTACATACAGTACCAAAAGACAAATGCTTTTTTTTCTTTCTTTTTGCAAGACTGTGTCAGCAACTAGCCCAGAACAAACCAAAGTGAGAGTGGTTCTTATATTCTACTGTAGAGTAAACATGATTGGAGAGCTAGTGGGACACTAACCATAGTAATAGTAGCAGGGGGAGTAAGGGCTAATTGTGGCCCCTGGGGCTATTGTGGCCCATAGGCAAATCTCTTCCTTCTGCTCAAATATGCCAAGTAGGAAGTTGCTTAAAGTAATGTAATGTGAGAGGTACATCACCGACACAGATGAACAACAACAACCACAGTCACAGCTCTGTGCATAGAAAAGGGGGGAAGGGGGATTTTAACGGGCACCCCAAAATTGACCGACACAAACTTGTACGTGTCCACTTTGGAAAGGCGAGTTTGGTATCTACCAGATACTTATCTTTAACGTAAATAGATGTTTATTGTAATGAGTATTATGCATCCTTGTACAAAACTACATTTCACTCTGGCTCATTCACGATTTTACCAGAAATGAAATTAATTAGGCCCATCGGGGCTATTGTGGCCCCCAATAGAAAAGTGCATTCAAAAGTTGCGTCTTACAACAAGCATATGCTAGATATCATGAAGTAAGCTATTTAAGAGAGTATTATTAATGGTTTTCAGCTTATTCTAAACACTGCTGTATGTTTTCTCATTGCTTTGCTATCTAACACCTAATTAGTACAAGTCAATTAACCAAATGCGCTTTTTCTGCAACACGCCAGCCTTCTCAACTGGCAATGGTCCGTTACTTGCCCCAAATCATGATAAATACAACCACAATGACTTGATGATAGGTTTTCAAGTTATTATAGATCTAGTAGTCACAAGCTTAACCATTGGAAAATGTGTACTTTCAAGTATACTTTTTGATAGGGGTCACAGTTGCCCCAAATTTCTGGTCCCGTGAATTTGTTAAAAAATGTTAATTAGTATGCAAATTACAGCAGTTATTTAAATATTTTCTATAGTGTAGACCACTGACGGGCCTAGTTGTTGACATAAAACAAGCATTGTCCACTACATTTCAATACCTACATATCTAAAGAAAGAGAAAAAGGGGCCACAATTACCCCAGTCTCTCCCTACTGTTAAAATAAAATCTAAGTACTGTAGTGTTACCCACTGGCACACCTGTTTTAAAAACCTAGGTTACATTTGTGTAATTAAACTGATATTCATGGAGGCTTACCCAGAGAATATCCAGCTGTCCTTTATGCAGTCACCCCCCCCTCTCCCTCTCCCCACTCTTCCTTAATGTTTTGCCTTTTACAAATAAGACAAAGCTTCTAGTACAATAACCTTTTCTTTAGGGCCATTGATGAAATGGAGATCCCCTTTCCCTTAAACCCCCTCTTCCATACTCCCATGTGCATGCTCCCTGATTGAAACCCTTGCTTAACCCCTTATAGGAGTGTCCTCACATGGGATAATTTTGTCAACTTCTAAGGACAAATCTAGGTTCCCCAACTGTTTCATTATTCCTTCACAAATGCTGCTCAGGGACACTAAAATTGTGGTGTTCAATGCCTGAAAATATTGGAAGATAATATGATGATGATATTTCCCCAGACATGATTGCCAGGGTTCAAGAAGTTTCATTCCTTGCAAGTGATGACCAAGATTTGATGAGTCACAAAAACCACAATCAGAGATCTAGCTTTGCAGCTGTGGGCAAGCCAAGCTCTGCATCCTAGACAATATTATGCTCATCATGCAAAACCCAAACACACTGAGTCACCACAGAGGGCACAGTGCTGTGTGTTTCTATGCACTGAGTCATGGCCGTATGCACATCCAATACATGTACAGTGTGTACAGTGTATATATATACTATGTGGTAAGGTGAACGGAATTAGGGTCACTACGGTACATTATTGTATAAAGAGGCTGCTACAGGGCCTCCGGCAAGGCTGCTTTCATGTGTGTGTGTGTATCTGCATAATGAAATTTAGAAGTGGAAAATAGCTTTGGGACTCAAAACCGTAAATGTCAACAGTAATTTCCAATTCTCTATTCTACACAAATCAGGTGAAGTACCCAACTAGGCTGAATGAACAAGACTGAACAGGACTTCAGCAAATTGATGTCAAAATTCACTGTCTCTGAAAATACACTGTGCATGAATAAACCTCTCCATAAATGAGGGAGGAAGTGATAAAAGCTTCAAAATGAACATTAATAAAGTTTGATACAATGTTATGGAGGTTTTGTGTGTATTTTAATAGGAAAATTATTTTGACTTTTCCCTGGGCCTTCTAGATTTTCTATACATATAAGAGTTGACACCTAGGCTAAATGGATAGAGACTTAGCAGTAACTCACAATAGAGAACACGAGTTAACATCTGGCAAAGTGCTCAGTTCACTTTTCAAAATATTTAGCAATTTAATAACACAATTTAATGGTGTTATGAGCACCAAGAAGACTTATTCATTGGACTGCAAGAACACAGGCTCCCTCTGTAATTTGCCCTTTGTTCATTTTGCAAAATTTTGGACTGATCTACCTTTTGGATTGCAGGAACTTCCTTCTGTGACAGGCTTTCCTAACAGAATATCTGAACATTATATTATCTAATGCTTTCCTAGGCAAGGGTTACCAATGCACTCATTTCACTATGTGTGCTTCAGATCTCTCTGTACCCACTCACAGCTGGTACCTTTTCTTATGTTTTCACTAAATATCATAAAATATAAAAATAACAATGCTGCACAAGTTGCATAGTGGATTCCACTGGTGAAATCAATGGCAAAAATAGATTGCGGCATTCTCAATGTCTGTAGTAGAAATCTTCTCAAGGAAAAAGTATTTAGGCCTAATAACTTTTCCAATTTAGAGAAATTTGGTTTTACGGACATGGACATTGTGTACTGCATACCCCTCTATCAAAGATTTGGGCAAAACATTGCAGACCTCTGTTTATTTAGAGTTATCTAGTGTAAAAGGAGTTAGCCATACCCTCCCTCCAGCTAAACCCTTCATGACCCTGCAAACAGCTTTGTGTAGATATGTAGGCCTCGGCCTATTGAAAAGCTATTTCATTCTTTTATATTTTGGCAGTGTAATGAAATACCTACTACCAGTTGTGAACATCACCCTCTTTGTTTGTTTTTATACTGAAGTATCAACTCTCATGTTAGAGGCAGGTGCAGTCAAGTTAAGCTAGTTCAGCTCTCTGACACAAAAAATGATTGATGTCTTCAGTCACACATCTCTATCAAATATTGGTGAAAGCTGCTATGTGTATCAATGCATCTACTTCCTGTACTGTGTAGTATAAGTATTTGTAGGAGATTTTTAGAACACACTAGTTTAGCAAGTCCATCCAAACAGACTTGACAACCACATATTAACTTGCTACCAGCAGACAAAGCGCTGTACAGGGACATGTTGGCATGCTGACTGTAAACTATGGATGCAATTTGACTGTCAACATGAAAACATCACAAGACTGGGTTTAAACCAAAACAAATACTGTGTCACTACACAGAAAGGAACAAAGGATAGGTGGTGGAAAGAGTCCAAGCCATGCAACCCAAGGACAAACTAAAGGGGAAGTTTATCAAACCCTCTTTCCTACCACAGTACCACTCACTAGTACTCAAAGTAGCATTCCCCCGAGAATGAGAACAGCCTTAACCCCCCCCCCCCCCACTCAAAAGACTTGCGACTGCTTCAACCTTTCAACTGGTGCTACAGGACTAACTTTCTTTGAAATAAACCATTCAGGTTCCTAAAACATTTTTATCTGCTCACTGTCCCTTCCTATTCTCATCTTATTCCTAAATTGTACCACATTGGATTCAATATCCTCAGACCCCTCCCTCCTCCATTCCCTAAAATTTGGCTCAATAAAGTCAAGTAAACTTCACATTCTACAAGCTGTTGCAATGTGACACATTACGGTATTAAGGAACATCACCGTGTCAAATGTTAAATTTCATTACATAAAGTGCAATTTCATGTCCGTTCTGACTGGTCATGATAAAGATTCCTTTCACTGAAACTTTGAATTTCCTGAAATATATGGTGCACAGAGTACCTATAATGTAGTAACTAAATAGATGCTGATCTGGCATGTAATGCCTGTAGGTTCATGCATTTCAGTGTCAACTTCGATTCTGATCAGCACCCTTTCCACGCTGCACTGTGCAGTTCTTGAGGGTAATGACATTTTCGGTAGATTTTAACTCACTATTGTAGATTCCCCCCACCTTCCTGGTGGGTGTATTCACGAGTGACTATACTTACCCCTTGCTGCATCTTATTTGCATTATTCTCGCGCAATGCGCGCAACTCGGAGAAGTTCTGACACCGCGCCCCCTATGTCCGCCATCTTGGCCGACAGCTCGTCCTTATTCTCCTTTCGTCTCAAAGCTTGCACATCGGAGGTTTCTGGGTCCACATACTTTAGCTGTTTTCCAGTCTTCTGTTGGGATTTTATGCTAAGTGTTCTCTCATATTCTTATATACTCTTATATCACTCCCTTTAAGCCTTTTCCAGCTCCTCGTGAGGTTTGGTTCGTAGGTTTTGGGGGGAGGTTTTTCTCCACTATTTGGAGTTCCGCTGCTGTAGATTCTGCAGATCAGGTCTATCCAAATGACCAAAGAAAGCTTTGTTTATCCCTTCCAGGTTCCTTATTGCTGGGCATTAGCTCTGTGCACTGTGATTTTTTCTTCTGGTATACAACTTACGCTGCTTTTCTAATTATTATGCAAATTATACACACAGATTTTCAATAAAAATGTACAGTAGACACAGAAGCTGAGATTCACCAGAGTTTGGAAGAGAGACATTCTTTAGATTTAAATTTATGTTGCACATTTGATAACAAAAGCAAATAGCAGCATATCATCTACCAATTAATTTGAAAAAAATAATTTCAAGGATTCCTACAACTCTACATAATGTTAACATGTCTACATGAAAATAACTGAAGAAAAGGCTGAGTCTTTGCAGACCTGTCATTATACAAAACTAAGCTTACTGAACACTAACGAGACTCTTGATTCCTTGTATCAGTTGATTGAACATGAAAATAAATATGTATGGCTATCTTGTAACAGATACCCCAGCCTGTTTTTAATACCTTGAACCAAAGACATTTAAATCCATGCACTCACATTTAGCTATCCCTGACCCATCCGCTGCACTATGACAATGAAGTTGCACAAGAAACCATATAATATTGATTATTTTGACACATCACGGAAACACTAAGGGAAGATTGAATGATGTATGAATGATGCACCAAGGTGTGAAAAACTTTACTGGGAGAGTCCTAGATAAACAAGAAGGCTGTACGCAATGAAAGACCTTTGACATTAAGATGCAAATACTTATCTTCCCTTGTCTATCAGATACATGTTACATCTTATCTGGGATACATCCTTCAATTGTACAAAAATAGGATCCCAACAATTTTTGATCTGTCATGAAGATTAAATTCTGTTATTGCAGAGAGCATCACTTTTAAATCAGACGTGGTGGGTGCTTTAAAAGAATCAATTCAACAAGGGGGATATGCAAAGAGAAAATAGCTTCTGTGAAATGGATACCCTGACATAAAGAGGAAGCCAGTCACTACTCACCTTAGATATGAGGTCGTCATGATTTGCTAAATGAGCTCTGCAATGTATGCAGCTGTATCGCCTGTGACAGTTAGGCAGATATGCTTGGAATGTCTTCACCATTTTGTTGCCGCTGGAGTCCGTTTCTCCACCGAAGCAGAATAGAGCCGTTTGGGCCAAAATTGAAATCTTGACGTCACGCTCGTTGTCCCACTGAGGGGCAGAGTGGGATAAATGTTTAAAATGGTCCCTGGAATAACCTAGATGACAAATCTAAACACTTCACAACAATGAATACAGATATCTATTGATATCGAGGTTGTGTTGATGCCATGTGAATATGAACAATCGAGGAGCGGAAGACTTACAACAATACATCAGATAAATGTTCGTTAAATGAGGAAATGTTCTGTAAACTAGGGAAGAGATAGCTACATCAACATCCCTAACCAAAGCCAGGTGAAGTTTAACTTTTGGTTAAATCATCCAAATGAGATTTGAAGAAGTTGGTTCATTGAGGAACATTTAAACCGCTTCCTCCCCTTGGATGGGAATGGTCCTCGCTTACTGAACATCTGAAGATGGTACAAGGAATGGTACTCTGAGTAGGTAATCAAATCTGGTATCTGGTACTCAGCACAGCTTACAGTCATGGATTGATTCTTGAAGAAATAATGAGTTTCCTGCAAGATATAACACAGGAAGATAACAGTAAATTTTATATACTGACAGAATCAGTCTGCTTAATATTTTAACAAATATAGTTTCAACAAAATGCATGATAAACTATAGTAGTTCTATCAAAACTATATTTTAACAAATAAAGTTTCAACAAAATGCATGATAAAGTACAGTAGTTCTGTCAATGTTCACACACCATTTACAGAAAAAGGAAAATGAAACTTTACTTTTATTGAGAGCTGTTTCAATCAAACACATTTTACTAAATGTTTAATCATAAATGCCTTGTCTGGGTGAACAGCAGGCCCACAGTAACAGAAAGCCATGGGGGAAGCATGTCCTCCCTCTCCCTTCCCTATCTCCCCCCCCCCAAAAAAAAGTCACTACTTTTATCTAATACAACAGCAAACTTAAATATAACAAATAGTGTAATCTAAGATGGAAAATATTGCACTATTTAGTACCTTATACTCAAATTACCAAAACTTCCCCTAAGTGTCAGAGGACACCTCTCAGAACTCCATATTCCAACCCCCCCAAACATTGTCTTCCTGCATTGATCTGCCTCCCCCCCCCAACCCCCAATTTAAGTCTAGTTACAGGCCTAGTGAACTTCTAGAGAGAGTGTGATCAGATGGAAACCTTCCCAGTTGAACAAAACCTCTGAAGGCTCTGCACTACAAATTTGTCACATCGGTAAGAAATGAGTAAAGTGGTCAAACTGGATTTCATACAATTGCTAATCTCCATTATGCACTTGTATTTAATTGAATCACCTGGTCAATAACAGGGTAGTTTTCAAAATACTGTATAAATGTCACTTTTTAATCCTAATACAGTACATCATCACGCATGACAGTGCTTGCCTTCCTGGCCTCAAGAACAATCAATAGACCTCTCTCAAGTCAGAGCTCTAAAGTCCTAAGTATCTGTATTATTTTCCCTTCCTTTCACTGAGAACCTTTCTAAATTAAACCTTGACCTCAGGGTACAAAATCCTCATTTTAAATTTGCTCACCCCCTTCTGAGATAAAACGGGTAGTAACAGGAGAACAAAGGAAATCCAACACTTTTCACGTTGGCCTTAAAAAATACTTCTTTCCCCAATATTATAATGAAAGTCACATTTGCTGTTTAAACTGACAGTCAAGTTTACCCTCTGGCTTGGGGTGACAGGAGTCTAAACCACTTCCTTTGGTACATGTAAAAGAATGATTTACTGCAGTTTGCAAACTGTGGGGATTTTTTTTTTCTTTGTTAAAATTTTTCTCAAGGATGTTTCTACCAGCTGGTCTTGCTTATAAATCAAGTCCACTGTATATCCCCACAAATGGGACTAAGATGGATAACCTTTTAAGGCATTATCCAAGAAACATACTATAAACAATGTCATTCTTTGTTAAGTGAAACCAAAACTTTTCTGCAAAGTAAAATCTAAAATCCAACATATTCACGATAAACTGTTGAAGTGAAAGAATTTGGAACACCTAGGTTGAGAATTCAGAATGATCAAGTTTCAGTTTATTTTCTATAGTAAAATAATCTGGAGAGTAAACACAGTTCAAAACATTTCAGGTATATTCATGGAAATGAAAACTGTGATGGCAAAGTCTGTTCATTTGTGATGGTCTTAGACATTAAACCAGTAGTCAAAAATTTCAATTTTCAATCATGCTGCCTTCTACCATTCTGCACATTAGCACAATATTGTCAAACACTGAGAGAGGGTATTGCACACAAAAACTGGACATTCACACTTCATAAGGGAAACTGGCACACTAACTCTGATTGTATTCTTTGGTACAAAGGATGGATACCACAATTCTGGCAATTACCTTTATTTCCTGTTTGTTACTCTTGCTAGTTAAATTCAAAGGGGAAATCTCTTCATCCCAGACAGTTCCAATTCCCCCAATGACGCAATTGTACACTCCTCCCATAACTGTGTAAAGCTCTTCCTTGTGCTATACACAATACCTATTTTATTGCAAAAGGCAATGTTTTGGTAAGCATACAAAACCATAATGTGAATCCAAGCACTCTCTTTGCATTGTGTGGAATGTGAGCTACTCTGCATCTTTTGAATTTTCAAACTTGGCTGTCAATCAAAGAGCAGTTACCAACTGAGAATTTTGATACCCCACTTTTAAAATATACTTTGGGGTGATGACTGTCTGTCTTTAAGGTAGTGTCATAGGTTCACAGACAAAGAAGATCACATGAACACACATCACCCAAGACACAAAGACATATGTCCATATCTACACAACCACTTACAGTATATCATGAGCACTGTAGTACTCTTATAGTAATCTTATAGTACTCCTGTGCCATAGTACTCTTGTCCACAGTACTCTATCCCACTTGTTAAGTAAAGTACTCAACACTTGATTGAAATTACACTTTATATCCACAAACAATGACTGCACAATGCATGGTACTTTCAAATGTTGTATGAAGAGAAAATTGCACGTTTTTTCACTGCACATGAATTTATTGTTTTACTCCATGTCAAGACCTTGGTTATAAATCCAAAGTGCAACTGCACATGTCATTCATCAATAGGGTCTAATGCTACCTAAACATGTACAGTCTTCCCTAAACTTTGTAGCCTTCCATGAAAACATGCGTATAGGTACACATGCACTGCTATGGGGAAGTGCAAAACTGTTCATATTCCATCACTTACTATGTTGCTTGTAAGGTTTACTTGCCCTTTGTAGTCAAACTTAGTGTAACCCCATAGTACCACAGTCATAAATGATGGGAGTTTCAGATAAACAAACTTTATTTACAGAAGTTTATTGTTATCTCTGTCATATGCCAAGTTCTCAGAAAGTACCTGGACATGTGCCAAGTCAACCATTCCATACAACAGGGAACCATGCTGTGCACAAAACTCTGGCTTCAAATTGATAAAATTTGCTTTGATTGAATGATGCAACTTTCTACAAAATGTTACTATTAAAAAAGTTTTGCAAGGCATTGTCAGAACAAATCCCAAAAGAAAACCTTTACCATGCTATAAATTTCCCTTCTTTGATCACAGACCACAAATTGACAATGATGGATGTGGGACACAAAAGGAAGGTTTCCATGAAGAAAACAATTTGGTCTTATGTCTTCAATTTCAAGACAGGAAATATCATGTTTCTTAGGAAACTTGAGCACAGGAAGTAACTTTAAAGTTTTTCAACTATGTTTTATATATATATATATATATATATATATATATATATATTGAGCATACTATATGTCTGTGTACAAGCAATAGGGCAAAGTTTTTATTCAGTGTATGTGGTTTGGGAAGACTTAACAAGAAAGCCAAAAGGCTTAGTGTTTCTTTGCCATATGATATATTGTAACAAACATGAATCACCCACATGACAAGCATGAGATCCCTCATACTTTAGATACCTTTGGTCGCCACAAAATCTGCTACACAATATTAGCAATCCACATGCAAAGTATGAGATCCCTCACAGTCATCCTTCTTGACATATTGTGTTTACAAGGTTTTGACCTTATTACCTCTTGTGACCCCAAATGACCTTTGACCTTCACCAAAACCAAAAGGAAATATCTCTTCAATGTGGGCAATCCACATGCCAAGTACGAGAACCCTCATAGTTATCCTTCTGGAAATATCCTGTTAACAAGATTTTAACCTTTAGACCTCTAGTGACCTCAGTGACCAAAAACGATAGGGACCATCTTCTCAATATGACCAACCCACACACCATGTACGAGATCCCTCGGAGTTACCCTTCTTGAGATATAGTGTTTACAAGGTTTTGACCTTTTGGCCTCTAGTGACCCCGAATGACCTTGGACCTCCACCAAAAACAATAGGGATCATCTACTCAATATGGCCAACCCACATACCAAGTATGAAATCCATCAAAGTTACCCTTCTTGAGATATCACGTTTACAAGGTTTGACCTTTTGACCTCTAATGGCCTCGAAAGACCTTTGACCTCCATCAAAAACAATAGGGATCATCTACTCAATATGGCCAACCCACACACCAAGTATGAGATCCCTCAGAGTTCCCCTTCTTGAGATATTGTGTTTAAAGGCTGACCTTTTGACCTCTGGTGACCCCAAATGACCTTTGACCTCCACCAAAAACAATAGGGATCATCTACTCAATATGGCCAACCCACACACCATGCATGACATCCCTGGGCATTACCCTTCTTGAGATGTGTTACAAGGGTTTGACCTTTTGACCTCTGGTGACCCCAAATGACCTTTGACCTCCAAAAACAATAGGGATCCATCTACTCAATATGGCCTATCCACATGCCATGTATGAGATCCCTCTGAGTTACCGTTCTTGAGATATCGTGCTTACAAGCAAAGCCGTCACACACACATACATACACACACATCACCATCGCATAGATTCCCTTCGCCCTTGGCAAGGAATCAATAAGGAGCTGAGCAAATGGAGTCCACTCCAAACAGTAATCAAAAGAACATGTACACATGAGGTTCTCGTAGACATTCAAGTTACAAAAAACTGCAAAGTCATTTAGCAAAGTCTCTAAAAGATCTCAAACTACTCAACAAAAAATTTCTCATTTATCCTTGGGCAGTGTGTAGGCAGAATCCCAGCTTGGATGGGAAGTGTATATCATCCTCTCCCATAAGCGTAGGAAGCCATTTGAAAGTGGGGGGGAGTGAATGTTAGTGACCAATGTCCTAGGGAAGGGGTCTCAGGGGAGGGGGTGTTCTCCTCCCCTTTGAAAATTTGACTATTTACAGTGCCCTAGATGCAAAATGTGCAAGTTTTGACAAACTTTGAAGTAATTTCATCCCTTTGGAAATTTTTTGACTATTTAAAGTGCCCTAGATGCAAAATGGTGCAATGTTTGGCATACTTTGAAGCAATTTCATCCTATTCAATGCCATATTTTGGCAGCGTGTCATCCAAAGTGGGGGGGAGGAAACAAGGCTTTCGCCGCCCACCATCAAGAGTGGGGACGGTCGCCTCCTCTGCCCCCCCTTCTCCTATGCCTATGTCTCCACCCACCCCATCCCTTCCCACTCCCCCAAAAAATTCCACAGACTTTCACATTATCATACCATAAACTTTGCTTCTACAGCAGGCCCATTTCCAACTTTTTCACACTCACCACTCATACGGTATATATATTTGATTTTTTTTTTATATTTGAAGTTAAACCAGCACTAAGTAGGCTGATATTACAAATTCCATCCCTGAGCATTGGATGCCCTATGAAACCTTCATGCCATCGGACTGAGGGAAGTATGGGTTGTCTCAGTACAGTAGAGGTGACTGTAATGGACTACATGTGTCATGGCACACTGTAGTGTGCAGCACAGCAGCAGACTACAACTTCCTCAGAGAAGTCTTACAAATTTTAGATTGCACTACATGACATATAGTCCTGACTATAACTTCTCTAGAATATATGGTGCATCACATGAATATCAAACAATTCTAAGCTGTGAAGCTCCCAAACCAGCATAAATACTGGACAATCAAGATAATTATTTTTTATTTGAACTCTTCAATTCTTTCTGTTTTTTTGCTGTATTTCTGTGTTCATGATGTATACTACACTGGAGCCATTCATAGTTAGACAAAGAAATGTCCATAGCTGAGGTGGTACACCAATTAATGCCAACCTGTCTGAATTGTTATCTATTATGCAGTTTAGACTGTACAACAACAATACCCTGTGATTGTGGTAGACCATAAGTTTAAGACCTTGTTTTTCAAGTCCCTCTGTTTATCTTCATTTCACAGAAAACCACCAACAAAGAAGGAAGGTAACAAAACCTTTACCCGCCAACTGGCTTCATGGTGATCCATATTTACCTTGGATTCTTCCCAACAAAATAAGGGTAGACCCTTTGTTCCCAAATTTGCTGACTGTAAATTTGCGGACTTAATAGGATCTATCAAACTTGAAAGAAATAGCCCACTAGGAACTTTTTTTAAATATACTCAGCTGACTTATCAGTTATGAATAAAACCTTACAAGTACCAGTACTATGGTAATGATAAAAAACTAGTGTGCAACAAACATTGCTCAAAATAAATTTGCTTTGTAAGAAATAAAAGGATAGCTATGTTTATGAACAATTTTCACTGCCACCATTTTCACTGTCATGGCCAAAAAAGTATATTTTCACAATATCCCATAGTAAATAGAAATTCACCCAAATGTAGTCAAAACTTTACTTGTTACCTTCAATACAAATTTGTGGAATTTAACAAGCATTTGAAGTATCATATTCCTATACTGTGGAGGGAGGGGGAAGGGGGGTACATACAATCCCATGTCAACTTCTGTACATACGTATAACAACACATAGGTATATTACAGCCAAGAACCCAAACACCCAATGGCAGATTTTATGAAAACTTACATAACAAACAGTCCATGCATACAGTGCACAACACTATTATCATATGAAACCATAAATCAAGTGTGTTGAGTATACTATTACTGAGATTATGCACATGTATATTTAAATGCACAATGCACTTACTATGACGTATCTTTTTCAAATTTTTAACCTAACTCACTTCAATTTGCTGAATATACTGTTACCTGTAGGTAAGGAACTGAAGGCATAAAACTAAATAAAATTTTCATCAGATACAGTACCTTTACGTACATAAATTTCACACTACTATTATTTTGTACTTAAGACTAATTGAAACTATTGCGGTCACTTGCAGTCTAATCAAATAAGACAATTATAAACACACACTGTGTTCTGTGTAATTTACATACTTATCGCACACTTATACACAAAAATGCATTGGAAATAAATAAAAAAAAAAAAAAGACAACAAAATGTGTCCACTCTGTCTTTTGTTTTCCAGAAACAGGAAATAGGGAGTTCTGAAAAAGAACCTACATGAGTAACACAACATGTGCAGGTTGCATCTTAGTCTAGCTATGGCCAGCAACCTTCATTCAAAGATAAACACTTTAGTGAAGAGCTTAAAATCAAGTACACACAACACACACAGTAGGCTTGGGCAGGATTCCCAACTCTACTTCAGAGTCACGATAGCTAGGGCCGGAACTAAGTAATGACTCCACTTTCCTTTGATTCACAAATCCCTGGATTGTTTGCAGTTATATCAAAATATGTAGAAAAACTGTATTTTGGAGTTAACCAATTGTGTTTTTTTTTTTTTTTTTTTTTGGCAATTTGCAGGGCAGCGGGTACCTGATTTCATGCATACTGGAGTCACCCATACCTAATGCAAAGTTCCATACTCATTGTACATGTTTAATACACACCCAGACAAACTATACACAGCTAATTGTCATTACAGGTCAGTAACTTTGTTCAGACTAGTTGGTGTGGATTCTGTGGCAGTGTTATATAGCAACTTAAATGAGAGAATCTAGTAAGAACAATAAAAAAAAGCAACAAACAACTAGCTTTTTATGACAAAATTGTTTTGACATGTAGGCCTATAATGAATTTATCAATGGACACTTATAAAACAGCTTTATTTGAGAGAACCCTCATGGACAAAGTTTTCACTAAATCTGTGGTTTGGGACAGTAATGACCACTGGCTTAATAAATCTTTTGCAAAGTTCTAATGATAAAAAAGAATTCTCTTATTTCAGGTGACTAGAAGTGCATGTTCATCTCACTCCCCAATGGCCAGCAGAACAAATGACCCTGCATAGGTGCATATGCACAGTGATCGGTGATACATGTACTTAAATGTCCTTTTTAAGGAATACATTTCAGCAAAATTCTGTATGGTTTTTAAATCTTTTCCTGTATTTCTTTATTTAAATGATGAAATATTTCTTGGAGATTGAGCATACTGAAAGTTCCACAATGAGAGCAATGGTACACACATTTGGGGCTACTGTCTTCTTTCATCATAATAACGTATTTCGTCCACTCGTCAACCAGACTGACAAGTTATGGTCTGCACAGGAAACGTTCAAATCTGCACCAAAAAAGGCATTCCTTGCTCAAAGGAAACTTTCTTTCAAACCTTGGCCTACAATGAGCAGACAAAATCACAGCTGTTAACACTGTCTAGAACAGATAATCCCGTATGGAGACTTTGCAGTTTGTATGGTACAGTGCAGGGTGTGCACTACTTGCAAAAGATCTTCAGCGAAGAGGAAGGGAACCACTTGGCATCTATAGCAGTGTGAGGAGTCACTCGGGTTGGCGTACAATTGACCTCAATATTGACTATATAAAGAACTGCAGCTATTAAACTAAGCACTGCAGTGTTTCCACTTAATTTATATGTATTGAGTCTCTCACAAAATGTGATTACTTCCAGCCAAACAGAAAAAACTGTGTGTAACTTTTTGTTTCAAGTATGATGAATATTCATGACACAGCAAGCAATGAAATGTTATATTGTGTGGTATAAAACACCAGTGTGTTTTGTTGGCATGAGAAACCTGACACTTCGGTGTATGTAAGGCATTGGCTTAACATGGAATGCAACCTGTCCATGCAGAAGGTTGATTTGATCATCAAGCAACTGAACTCCAGAACACATACTTGTACATAATTACAATGAATGCTGCATCTAATGAATAGCCAACTGCATACATGCAGGTACACATTTTCTGACAGTGCATATAGTCTTCCTTTCAAGCAATTGGTAGGCCTAGCCTATGTATGTCTTACTGTGAACCATGACATTAGTCCTCAGTAAAGAACTGTGTGTCGTTCGCAGAGAGCTCACTACACACAGTCCTTACAATGCACAGTGAAAAAAGCGGGGGGATCGGCTGTCTTTTTGTTGGCTGAAATTGACTTCCTTCTTGTAGCAAATTTTGGACATAAAATCTTACTTTACTTCCATGACTATATTCTTATCCAGATCTTACAGGAATATTGCAGTTGTTTTTGATCACTGAGATCTTCTGGAAAGGGCCAAAAGTTTGAAATGAAATCAGCAACTTTTTTGCGCTGTAAAATTTACAGTGTGACTAAGGAACTTTGTTTACATCAGTATGCTAATGAGCTTCTCTATTAGTCACGATAGAATGTTTACATGGGCAATGGCTATGTGTATGTATAGAAACTACAGGAATCAAATGTTCCGTGTGACATCACAATGTGCACACAGCATTCTGATATCAACAAATATATCTAATGCAACAGAAAATTTAAACGAAGTGGCAAAGTTGATGATTTTATTTCAAATTTTTGGAACTTTTCAGAGGTTTAAAGGGATGAAAACAACTGCAATATTAGTGAAAGATATAAAAAGGAATCATTATGGCAGTAAATTAGGATGTAAGGTCCTAGCTTTGCTGTAAGAAAACTAATTTTGACCAGCATAGTGCTGGTCGAAGACCCCAGTTTTCAATTGAGCATAGTAAGGACCGTGTCTAGGGAGCTATTCCACGACTGGCTATACACAGGCCTTTACTGAGGACTTAGCCATGACATATGAGTGCAGTAGATTGAAGAGTACAGTGACAGAAGCTTACTGTCATGACATAAGCTAAAAAATGTTTTTATTTGTAGGGGAAATACATCCATTGAACATTTTACCCTGAAATGAAATCAATTCACAAATTTGTTTAGGCCTAGGCAGAACTGAGGGGCTTTAATTTTAAAGTTTACCATCGGAACCACTGTATAACTTCAATTCTATTACCACTATTAGGCAATCTATAATAAAGCCAATAATCTTATGCCTTTACCCCAACTTAGGCTAATTATATTATTTATATCAAGAAGAGAAAATCTTACCCATCCCTAGACGAACAGCCTCGGAGTCAAAGTCAGACTGAAGCCTAGCTGAAGGCCCTAGGTAAGTCCTACAAACTTTATGTGTGAAAAGCCAAGACGGCTGAATAAGTTTTCAACACTCAACAGTTACATGGAAATAGGGTTTATCTACGTAAGGCTCTTACACCACACAGGCAATGGCAATGGGTTGCTTTAAAAATCGATAGCATAACAATGCCGTCATCCCGCCATTACTGGTTGAATAGCCTTTGTAAACACTAACTTCAGTTCATACCAGCTGCGAGATAATGGTGTGCACGTACAATCCAGATAGTACACAACATATTACGAACCCAATACAGTAGACTGCGCATATTAACAAAAGATTGCAAAATAGAAAATAGACTTACCAGAAATACCATTTGCGAAAGGAAAACCCGGATCAGATAATTGGTAACGCTACCTTAAACTTTCTGAAAGTGGAGCAAAAACTTCAGAATACTCTACACTTTATGCAGGTAAGGTCTCGGGGATAGCTATTCGTTTTCCTGTCAAGAATCTTGGTCTCCCTGTCGAGAATTTTTGCTATTTGCAGCCGTTCGCAACAAGGTTTTTCGTTCTTCGACCCGTGTCATGTTTTGACAGGAAGTTTGATCGATTAATTCATTTTAGTAAGGGGAACTTTTTTTAGAGAACGATTATATAAACCCACTTCAACCTTCGCTAGGGTCGATTTCGAAACTTAAATATGAACTTTTATTACAAATTCTAATCTATAAAATATTTCCACGAGTGAGATCATTTTGCGCTGATCACATTAAAGTTAAAAGTTTATTTTCTTATTTTGAACATTCATGTTTGCTCGTATTAATCAAATGAAACAGTTTGTTTGGGTCCTCATGCAAATAAGGGTTACCTTTTGCGTTGACCAATCAGGTTTAGCGAGAGAAAGGGAATAATATTTTGTTGATAAAGGGTATTCCCTGCAAACTAGTGACGTAACCAAGACCAAGTCAGCCTGGCAAGCCCGTGCTGGGAACTCGAAAACTTCTCTTTTCCTTTTGGAAAGGATTTGAGATTTGTAAATATAAGGTACTCGATGTAGATTTACATCCTTGATGCTGATTTTTTTTAAAAGGACTGGAATTACGAACACATATACCAACACGGATCCCTACTCGGCCTTTTGGGTAACTTTGATCATGAGTATGACTGCATGGCCAAGTGGTTAGAACATATCCGACTCGCAGCCGGAAGCTCTAGGGTTCAAATCCTGGCCGGGTCATACCGAAGACTTTAAAAATGGAACCTTCTGCCATTGTGCTTGGTGCTCAG
>WURT03072980.1:0-13353 GCA_009936505.3 Holothuria glaberrima
GTGGTGGTGGTGGTGGTGGTGGTGATGGTGATGGTGATGGTGATGGTGATGGTGATGGTGATGGTGATGATGATGATCTATAACCTGCAGCAGGAGTTGTTATTCAAATAGCAACTCCCTGCTTGCAGTGACTTTCAGGGTGACTGCGCTACTTGACTTCCTGTGAAGGTGTATCTTAGCCGACAGAAATCTCTTTTTGGACTTTGCTAGCAGATCATCGGTAAAGTGGATTTTAAGGTCTTAGGGAACAGACCATCTTATCATTGTTCCATGTAATCCACTTGTTATAAAGCCAGAGGGAACTCAGGGTTGACTCAAGGACACGGAGTTTAAATTGTAAGCATCAAACAAAAGTAATCACACGCCCGTAAGATAACTGATTTTTCAACGTTGATGAAACTGATAGGATTAGAGCACTTATACATAGAGTTTAAGTTGTAGTCGAACCTCTTCTAAGTAACACCCTTTGGGCGAATGGCTTCCTGGAGGGGCGAAAAAATTTCCAGCCTGAGGGGGACCAAATGTGTAAAAATGTATTAAATCAAGTGCAACTTGAAATTTATGAGGGGGCGAAAAAATTTGCACATCTTCTACAATGAAAGTTACAGTAGTTTACGTTGTGTTTAAATTGCCCCAAATGCCCAAGGCTAGGTTCAAGTCATTGCTGCAGTACGTGTGTGACCTGTGGTACACCTCTGCAGTATTCTGCACAAGCCGGTGGGGGCCGCAGTCCTCCCACTGTTCGGGGTCCTGAGTAAAAAAAAAGTCTGGTTCGCGGGATTTTTTTTTAAATCGGGCAATAAAGCTTAATACTTTGGGTAATTAGGTTTTTTCTCTGGTTAAAGTGGCTCCGCCCCCCCCCCCTGAAAGAAATGTCACGTACGTCCAAAACAACGTAATGCACCTTTTTTGAAATATCTTGAATACTATCCGATATCGATCGATACGGTTATCCCAGTAAGTTATTCAGTCTGAAGTTCAATGTCAAATGATAGACACAAGTACTCCTCCATTTTGTATGATATGAAAATTTTGGCCAAGAAGCTGATTATAGCTGCGTCACCTGAGCTGCGTCAAGATAGATCCACAATGTATTCTGAACATCAGGACTCAGAAGCAGGCACGTAGCCACGGGGGCCACGGGAGGAACGTGTCCCTCAAAATTTTTCAATAAAAGTTTTTGCACTGAAGGAGGAAAAATTTATTACGAGACCACCTTTTTTGAAATACAAATATAGGAAGAAAAAAATGGAAAATCTCGCACCATTTTGCATCTAGAGTCCTTGAAATAGCCAAAAAGTTTTGAAAGAGGACATCCCTCCCAGAGGCCGGAGTAACTCCAACATCGATGTGCCCCCCCCCCCAACTGGTTACTCTGGCTACGGGCCTGCTCAAAGGAGACAAAAGAACTAACATTCGATTGTGGTTCATTTATTTCATAAAAGTTTCCACCTAGCCTGTTTATCGATTGAAGTTGCTATCACATAGGCCTATTTTTTTCTGGATGATCCATATGGAGGATAGATAAGTTAGTCACCGTCGGCGGAGAAATAATCCACATGTCTAGGCGACTATGCAGCATTTTCATACTTAAAAGGACCTAAAGTGGAACCTTTCTATGATTTCTTCACACATTTTCCATCGCAATCTTTGAGAGGACAAAATATGTACTGTCCTCATGAATATTATAGAAGGTATAAGGTCGTATGTCATCGAGCAATGGCCAGGCATAAAACCACATCAGCGTATAAAAGGCAGTTTAAAATGTGAAATTGACCGATCACAAAGTTATTAAGGGACAGGACCGCCATGCTAAAGTACTCGGGTTATGGTGTTCCATTAGACCAGACGGAATTGGACATCTTTATCACGAATATTATATCCGCACCTGACCACAGTTTTGCCTGGTGAAAACGAAAAGAAACCGCAGTTTGATTTAAAGGTATGCCGAATATATTGACGAAGTCTGGTGTGGTCTGTTCCAAATACTGCTATCTGTATTTACCACTTAACCATATCCTAGTTACTTCTTGTACATAACCCCGACTTTATCTTTCAATATGATATAAGTTTATTTCGTCATGCTAGGGCGGTGTCGAGGATCCCCATCGGAAGTGGCTGAATTCATGTTAACGACATTGTGGATTATCAAAAAAGAGACGGTATACACTTAGGACAACTTCTCCTGCAAGTACACCTTGTCACTCATGAAGTGCTTGAACCTACAAAATGAAGAGGGTATAGGCTATGGAATTGTAGGACATTTCTTACCTTTATAGAATAAAAGGAAGCAATTTAAGCAAATTTAAACTTTTCACTGAAAGTTCACAGTTTGTTTTGTAATTGAAATTTCCAACTCCGGTGCAGTTAAATTTCCGTGGGCCATTTTATTGCACTTGGCGGTTCCCCAATGGCCCGCTGGAGTGCCACTGGAGGTTCTTTTCAATTCCTTTGGAGTATGTTGGCCTCATGAACTTCGTCTGTATGCCTGTGGTGCTTTGTGTTGAAATGTGGAAAGGGGAACTGCTCTCTGTTCCCGCGACGTCTCAACATAGTGTCTGGAAAAAGAGACGGTGCATACTGAAGTGTAACCGTGGGGAGGACGGAACGATATCATGTTGGATGTATACGTGTACGCGTATATATAGGCTTATACGAATATTTTTTGCTTATCCATATATATTCATGTATATGCAGTTTACATATTCGTGTGTTGATGTAAAATGGGATACTATGTATCTCAGCAATGGAGCTCTAATAGCGAAAAAATTTACTGTCCTCAGTTGAATTTATAAGCTCCAATAACCTATTTCGTAACAACAATCAATATGACCGACTGCATGGTGGAGTGATTAGAGCATCCGACTTGCAGCCGGAAGGTCGAGGGTTCGAATCCTTGGCGGGTCATACCAAAGACTTTAATAATTGGAACCTACTGCCGTTGTGCTTGGTGCTCAGCATAAGCAATGGAGTAGAGAAAACAAGCCAGTGAGCCACAACTGGAAAAAAGGCCGTGGCCGGCCCGACTTAAACCAATTGGTTAGAAACTGAGCCGTAAAACCTCACTACTAACCGTACAACAATCAATAGAAAGGGGATGCTGTAAGTGCCATTGATGTGGGTGGATGTTAACAATGATGCTATAAAGTTGTTATTTGTGGTTTAGATTCCCAGTTATCCCTCACATTGTCATGTGACCAGAAGAGCCTTAGAAACGATCATTCAGACCTTCTACGCCACTTTCTTAATTGGGCATTGCGCTTGCATTTAGAAGTGACATAAAATTCTTTAAGGATGGCTCGATAAGATCATTCATGCATACTTTGCGATTATAATAGCGCCTTTCGATTCAGCCAGCTCTAAATCTTTTTTTTTGTTAAATAACGAACAGCAGCGTATGAAAAGAAAAAAAATGTGTGGAATTTGTCCTTTAAGAGCACCTCGGTACCCATCAAGTGAAGCACGCGCCGCCTGTCCCCCGCTGTTTTACAGCTGGGCTAGACTTCTTTTGTCTTACTTTTTCACAAGGGAATGGAGGCTTAAAGTCAGTGAGACGCAATTTTTGAAAAAAAACTGATCTGTTTTGTTCTTTTATATTTTTAATGGATAAAAACCACAACAATTTTATGGTTATAAAGGTTATGACCTTGATCAGCCTAAATATAAGTGAACCTATTCAATAAATGTGTAAAAATATAATAGATATCGCTTCACTTCCGACGCACAACAGGGTCAGATTGTTGATGCAGCCATTGGAATGAATCAAAAAGGCACGTGCTATCGAGGCAGCATACCAGTTACCCGGTGCAGCTATTTTGAATGTACCAACAAGGCACGTGTTATCTAGACTGCCTGTACATGCATGTCACTACGACGGCAGCACAGAGGGTTAGGATCAAACAGGGTTTGGAATAGGGTTAGGGTTAGGGTTTTAGCCAATCAGAGTTAGGCCTCATGCATATGCATGTCTCAAAGCGTTCAAATTTTTCCATGTGAAAGTGTGCAAATTTTCCTAACTTATTGTGCCACCGTCACCCTCATATGGTAATTAGAAGTCAGGAGTGAAGTGGACGTGACAAGCTGGCTGAGAAGTTAGATCAATTTAAAGGGAAAATGCAGTCACCCCAATTTGGACTAGTGTAGTAGTCTACCCTATTTCATGGATGACTCTTGAAAATCATGTGACAATATTTTTCTCACTAAATTGTGAAATTTTTGAGGAGTAACTCATTAGTTTATCTTGAATATGCAATATTTAAGTCTTGGAATATCATTAAAGATACTTGGAACAGAAATGAGAAGAATTTATGAGATTCAGCTGTTGTGTTGAAATAAGTTTTGGGCAACTGATTATGCTATTTAAGTTAAAGACCACCATCGTGTTTCAGGACTGTCAAACTATTTGATAGTTTACTTCTAGGTCCACTTCTCAGACAAAGTTCTAGGCCTATATGAAGTCTGATTGTCCAATGCCTTTTGGATAAGGTCATATTTATTATCTGCCAGTCTAGAACGGGGCCACGCATGACAGACCCATGATGCAGAGGTCTAAAGTTCAAGAGGTTGGTCATGTAAGTCGTGTGTCCCTCGTGTTACATAAACCTCTTTGGGAGGAGAACTCCTTCTGGATTAACGTTCGTTTCTCCGGCTCTCCGCCAGAAAGTCAAGGGAGACTTTGGAAAAAAGTTAAATTGTCCAAAACCATATTTTGCTTAGTAGACAACTGTGTGTGATGGATTCTGCGCTACTGCACATCTCCCGTTTCACTGGTACGCGCCAACCATACTGTAGTCACCAATAATGATTTTAAATACCCGGATATTATAAAATGCATGCAGGGTGATGCAACTGTTAGTCTTGTGTTTTTCGGGGTCGCATATCCTAAGGAGAACTTTCAGGTCTTCGCTTGCTAGAGATAACATCCACCGAACTCTTAATGATGGACATAGCCTCCTGTCTTTTGATTCGAATTAGAATTTGCATCGTTCTATTTTAATGAGAGTGTCTCACCCTCCCCTCCCACGCACACCTTTATGGATGGGACATGTCGTAGTTACTGGGGATTTACGGAGCAGTTTCCCCCATTTTGGGCGTGTTTATTGTTTCCCTTAATGCTTCTTCCCATGTTTTCAGCTATATGTTTATCACAAGCAGACTTGTAGTGAGTACGTACTCATACTCACGGTTTTGCACATTTGCCTGTACTTGTACTAGTGAGAATGGATTTATACTCATACTCATACTCACACATTTTGGAAGTGATGTATTGGTGCTAATGCAAAATGCTCTACTCGTACTCATGAAAAAGACTTTTACTCGTTCTCACAATCAGAAACAATCCACTTGTACTCTTACTCATGACAATCTACTCGCTCTACAAGTCTGGTACAGTGGGGGCACCACTGATGATGTCGTAATGCTACCTTAGTTAAACTCCTATGTTTGTGTAAATTTCACTCTTTTTAATGTGCCCCTGCGTTTGTGGACAGCAACGGGGATCCTTCCTTTGACACTAGATAAAGGTGCCGTCATGGGGAGGGGTCTAAGGAGGTTCCCCTCTCCTTTGAGAAAGTTTTGCTAATTTAAGGGTGATAAGATGCAAAATGGTGCTATCTTTGGGATATATTTGGAGCTGACCATATATGACTGGGAAATGTCCATAATTTAGTAAATTCTAATTTTTTGTTAGGTGAAAGAGGAGACTATGCTGTCTAAGAGAAGAATGGGTTGTCAACAAACCTTCTGAAGCCCCTCTCTTTTCTGACTACTTTTACCACTGTTTTTTTACTATTACGAAAATTTTCCTCTGTTTCATTGTGCCCTAAAAGGGCATCTAAGGCTGGCAAATACCTGTATGGGGCCTCCTGGGATCTCTGGATCAATTACATAAAATGAAAGGCAATGGCACAATGCTTACAGTGGCGTAGCCAGGATTTTTTTAACGGGGGGGGGGAGGGGCATGCAGTATGCTGTGAAATCGCCGGCCTGGTTTTAGGGGAGGGTCTCCTTTTGAAAATTTTGGAAAAATTAGGTATCCTTACATGCAATCTGGTGCATAATATGCTATGTTTAAAGTAAAATTTTCTGTTAAAAAATTACTTATTAGGTACTAAAAAAATGATCGGCATCAGTGAGGGGGGCATGGTCCAGTGCCCCCCAAATACGCCACTGAATGCTTATTACCTGTCATCCAACTGATAACAGAGTGTATGATGCAGAGCACTTTACAACTATCGTATTTTTACTAATATATTTACTAATATTGAACGAAAACCTAGACGGACAGCCTCCAGCAATGGGAAATAGGCGGGAGGGAGAGGTGCAGGAAGGTGATATTTGACCTCCCTGATAGGTAAAACAAAAGGGTGAAGGACTAACAATAGCGTTTCAAAATGTTTTTCGTCGTAAGTGTGTAAACAATCACCATCTATACCGATAATGGCTGGGAGGTAAGCACTCGGCAAAAGTTTTTGAAAAATGTATCGCCGCGAAATACTTTCAAGTTCCAACCCTTTCACATCATGCTGTACATTACATTGAAAGATCCCATATTGATGCAAGGCCCCTACAGATGTTTGGAGATGAATCTCTGTTTTTTGGAAATAGTTGTGATCAAAACAGTATCGGTACCATGTATTATTACCTTCATAATTGTCATGAGATGAAGTGCAAACCATGACGCATGCGCTCGAAGCACGTCGAAATTTTTCATCAAATAAGATTTCCATGACAAAACCTGCATTCAGAACATGCATCGAGACACTTCCAATTGCCGATCAAACATTCATGCCACTCAAAAAGCCAGTCTTTTACCTGGTAATTCTTAAACAGTTTTCGACTTTTGCTGTTGTGCTTCTCTGGGAGTTGCTATCGGAAGACATTGATAACAAGAACAACATTGTGGTATCAGGTTTGAAGCGAGAGGAGCGCGCGAAATTTTAATAGTTTGCGAAGGAATTTGCGAAAATTCTGATAGTTTGAGAAACATTTGTGATAAAAAATTATTACAATAGATCCATCACTTGGTCGAAAACACACCTCACCCTACCCCTACATAAATCTATAGCTTAAACGCCTTTTGGGATCCTTTTAAAATTTTCAGAATTTTTCGAAAGGGGGCACGCGCCCCCATGTCCCCGTGCGCGGCGCCACTGAGTCGCCATTCAGCAGGCATGTGGCTGTTGTATCAGTGGCTATGTACTGGATTCTTCATTCTTATATTTCCTTATAGTTGTAGGGTTTTCAAGGTGTACTTCAAGGTGGCTTCAAGGTCTACTACATTACTTTTCCATAACTTCCATAAATCATTCATAAGTCCAAGTTCACTCTACAGCAAATGCATTATCCCATTGAGGTAAAAGTCAAAGCTGTGGTGTCTATACAAAGATCGTTATCACTGATGCTCAGGCGACATGATAATCGATAGTATACTGCATGGCCTGCCACTCAAAGTGATTTACATTTAAGTGACATGCTGTTTTGCTACAATGTTATTCGGCCTACATTCTACAAAATTGTTTTGACAATTTCTTACTTGGATATTTCTTACCAATCAATTCTAGCTTGTATAATTCCAAATTTTCTGGTGCGGCACTTGTCTGAGGGGAAGTTGTCATAATTAATAATTATTCAAGTAGTACTTGTCATGGGTGGTTATTGTTGGGGTGGAGGTGGGTGAAAATTTCCTAAGCGATACGTGCTTATCTGTGATCGAGATTCGCTTAGATCAGTGAACTTAATCTAAGGCAGGTCCCAAAAACCTCAAGGTGAATTGAGGAGAAATGGGGATGGGTGTGACTGTGTAAGGAGTACTGGATTCCGATCGATGAGTAACCGTGTATTTTTGCCTTACTCACCTCGACACCCACATTTGATGATCTTACGATCAATGCTAGCCACTTGCCACTCAAATTAGTTAACAGTACAACGAAATGCTTTTTGAGTACTTAATTTCAAAATTTTCTTGTGGGAGAATTCCCCACCTTCCGGCTTTGCATTTTGAACACCATGTAATCATAATTATACTGGTAAGCATATTCCAAAATCCGTATAGACAAGCTGTTGATGGGGCGAGGTAGCTTCCATGGGGAGAGATTTATTCAGGGGGAGATATGTTAGAAGTGTAAAGCGATAGCAGTCTTCCTTCTAATAATTTAGTTCTTAGTGCTAAAATATCCTTTGGGGCTGCTCCCCTGCCCCCTTGAACGATGGGCCTGGCAAAATTAAAGGGTGGTCACACTGGACAATTATACGATTTCACAAAATGTTTCTTTGTATAATTATCGTAATTGTCAAATCTCATGAAATCAAATCTAACAAGAGTTTTATTACAACCATTTCCTGGGTAGAAAATCCAGCTCTCCCTTTGGGTCTTCTTGCCTGAGACACAACCCTAACGAATTTTTCAAAATTGTGGATCTGCTCCTAACAGAGAGCATAAAAATTAGGCGAACATTAGGCTAAAACATATATTTCTACCAGAAGCCTCAACCGCCAATACAAGCGACGGGTTGCTGAAAGGATGTTGAAAGCAAAACTCGGTTTCTATGGGAGAAATTTAAAAAAATTGGGATTTTACTAAGGAAAATTGACAAATTTTGGTCCTTAGTAAGGAAAATTGGAAAATTTGAGTTTGTATTGAATTATTTGAACCAATTTAGAGTAAAATCAATTAAATCACCGGGCTACTGGACACCGTCGGGGACTACATATTTGATCGTACCCAAAACGGCAGCCCGAGGAAATTGGAAATCTCCCCGACGGTGGGCAGCCTACACCGAGATGAACTTTGTCTCCTGCTCCCCATCTGGCGCTACCACTGGCTAACCATATTCCGTGTGAAGGGCTACAGCCAAATAAAAGGTAGTTTTGGTAAGGGTACTATGCTGACAATTTTCAAGTAGGCTACGTAACTGTTATTTCTGGTCTAATAAAACTCTTGCGTGAATATGAACAGATCAGTTGCAGAGGAAGGGAATTCGGTCAGAGGGGGCGAGAATGGACTGTATAGGGGCGCTTCGAAGTAGGTAGAGCAAGGGAATTCTTTCAGAGGGGCGAGAATGGCCTGTAGCCTGGACGCTTCAAAGTAGTTAAATACCCTATGCCTCAATACGGTAAAATCCTAAAAAGGGCGCCGACGGACGATTTGAGTCCATGGGGGGCGACCTCCCCCTTTGACCATATGGTAGCTCCGCCACTGGAACAGATGGAATTGAACTGCCTTTGAAGTAAAGGTAGAACAAAACAAAGCATCCTAAGGAATATTTTCTAGTTGGGGAGCTGTGGTTTATCCACTCTTACGATGTTTTTAGTCAAATAGGTATAAAAAGTTTTCTTTTTCTTGAATTAAGACTATTTTTTTAGGAAATGATGCCAAGGTTAATGACCCTAATATTACTACAGGGTTCAATCCCACAAGACGAACGAAGCCTGACTCATGACGTCACAAGCACAAACTTGTGGTTTCAAATGTTCCGTTTTATTTACCATAAACCACGTGACTTTCAGTCTTCCCAGACTGTCTTTCGTAAATGTATCGTTCGGACTTATTCATAGTCGTCTGAAGGGACAAACCAAAAAAGTGCAATTTAAGACATGAAAAAACAGACGTTTGTTTGAAGTAGTCGAGTGACGATAAACAGGCAAGGAAGGTTCCGGGTTGATATTCGTGGAATATCTAGGAACTCTGGTGTGGACATTTTTCATCACCAAACCAGGAAGTTATTATGGTAGTAAACCTAGTAACCCTTTTACTGTGCTGCCCGGATATTTTAACATTAATGGTAACCCAGTAACCTGGGTACCATGTTATTATACGATTAGGGAAAATGTATGCACAGTAATATTGTTATTATTAAACCTGACCGGTTATCTCACCAAGTGCACTGTCCTGCACATTGTGTGCCGAGTTCTGCAAGGAGCACAGAACTTTACATAAATGCTTCCTTCAAAGGGGTGGGGGAGGGGTTTCGACTGAACCACACACATAAACACACATACATACACAAACGCACACATGACACCTTGACTGCACCGTCGAGTAACGATTCAAAGCAAAAAGGATATTGAATTACTACTGAGAGACGTGTTTTCAAAATATCGGTCAAATGAAGGTTCCTTTTAAAACCTTTTCATTGTGTCATAAAAGCCTTTGACATAAAAGGCGCTGTAGACGGATGTCAAAAGTAACACCTCAATTGTTCTCTTTCACTATATCAACTATATGAACGGTGAATAAAGAAATCATCACAAGTAATTATGAAGTGCCAGCGTGGTAATATTCGACGACACAGGTGTAGGTGTCAGAATCCTTGACTATCATAATTTATACTTCATTGTTCATTCCGATTACGCACTATCAACCCAAGTTCTTTCATTTAACAGTTACAAAGAGTACAGTTTGTACCAGGAAAGTTAGATACCCGTATCTTTGTAAAATGTTCACCAACTAATGATCTTTCTGTCAAAATCATTCATAATTTCTATCTAATTCTCCCCCAGAGAGGAAAAATGAATAACTAAAAAGATCTTCAAAAATTACGATACCGTAGTTCCTCAAAATGCGTTAAAACTCACCGGGTTAAATCTAGTCTGATCTTGATTAAAGGGTCCATTGCGTATGAAAAAGATTAGAGCATTAATACCTTACTTCGAATGGGAATCTGACTAGGATATGCTCTGGCCAATTCTTAATTGCGACAGACCAAGTATCACATTATAATGTATGATAAATTGGTTGCACCCTATACCAAAATTCCTCCATTTGTGGTGTCCCTACGTCCATGATGCATGTGTCCAGCACTACAATACATAAACAAATGTTATCCCATCGAATGAAATCATCTAACAAAGATACATATTACAACGCACATACAGAAGCATTAATTGGTTAAAACAAACACCAGCACCTCCTATTTTTCTTTTTCAACATAATGACCTATTGGTATGACCATCTAGAGGCACCATCAAAAGTGATGACTTGCAGTAAGTCTGTTATGACGTCATTGTATTTCTCTTTTATCTCAAACGTTTTGCAGTGCAGTCATTAATGACAAATTCCCTTTCTAATTATTAATATTTACGAATGTTTTGGGTTTTTTTTTCTTTTTTTTTTTAGAAATGATGAGGCAAGACTTAAAAAACACAAATAAATACAGCATAATTCCAACCTATATTATATCATTACGACGACATTGCTACAAGTCTTTAAGACATATTGTATTCAAGAATCAAAGGGAAAAAAATCTTCTTCATTTTTATTTGGAAAATCTTATCCATCTTTTAAATTTTGTCATCGTAAATAGAAAACTTTAATATTGGTTCCATTTTTGTAATCAACTAGATCTTATTTAATAAGTTGCGCAAGGTAACAAGAGTCGATGGGATCGGAAAGAGGAAGAGGACAAGCAAAGTAAAGTAAGGTCTTGCTTTCACTGTAATTTTTGTTGATGTCTGGCAAATGAGATCCAAATGGGATCCAAAGTATTTCCTTTCAGTCGGCGTGACTATACTTTTCAAATATTACAAATCTTGACTCAGGCCTTAAGTCAAGGGGGCCAAGGGGCGAAGCCTCCCTTGAAAATTTTTTCTCCCCCTAGAAAGTTTTCAAGTTGCCATTGACTTAATACATTTTTACACATGTGCCCCCCCTGTGGAAAATTCTTCCCCCTCCCCCTTCAGTAACTTGTCCGGCTACGGGCCTGTCTTGAACATTCTTCTGTCGTACAACCAAACCCACATAAGTATCAATCAAACATTTATGTTACCCTATAGCGGACCTGTACAGTCTTATGACGTCACGTGAGTTCCCTTAGTAGCACACAGTTCCGCCATACAAAAAATAGGACTAGAACAGTGTCTCTTCGGGAAAACGTTCGATATTTTCTATGCTAAAACCATTTGCATGATTTCGATGGAACAACTTTAGCTAGCCCGGAAGTTGACACTCCAAACGGGAAGTAGTGTCATAATAACTAGTTCCTGACAACATATATTCTGTCATCACCCAAGCAAGGTCTCAGCCATAACAATATTTCAGTCGGAAATAAATACAAAGGTAATGAAGCTTATCTTTTTTTTCTTTTTTTTTCTTTTTTAATGTTTGCACGGTGTTTCTTATGTTGAATAAGAGACAGAGATTCTAATTATCCACATAGTCCTAAAATAAAGTGAAATTAAAAGGAAGGAGAAAAGTCTCATGTCGTGTAAAAAGCTCATTTTTACCACAAATAGAAAATTGTATATATTTTTTAGTTTTGTAGATACAAGTGAATATTGTATACACCTGAACACAGGCATGCACAAATGGATATTTTACCGTGGTGTTGGTGATGAGGGCTCACTGCATGTTGGACTACTGATAGCTTTTAAATGGTGGTTAGGTTGCTAAAATGAAACTTTTACAACGAACAAGTCGAGTTGGTAACTTCGGAGAATGTAACTATACTAGGAAAATAAGTGGCGATAAGTATACATGGGGATGAATTTGATGCTTGGGGCTAAGAATATTGCCATTCGCTTGTCATAGTGACAATCTGGATCTTCCACCTTCTTGGCTAGAAGAAGATGACCGAAATAACTATTAAAGACATAATTTAATGCTGATGGCAATCTGCAGAAATAGTTTCAGGAAAATGTTAAAGGCTCTCTATAATGTCACCTCAAACAGTGAAATCCTCAGTAGTATAGGTTTACTTAGCACTTAGACTATCTAGTACAGCTTCAAGACAGAGTAGCCTACACGGAGTTCCAGTTCCTCAAGGTCATATTGGCAAACAACTGCTTAATCGGTCTAAATAAAAACAGAAGCCCCGGCAACCTTTGTCGCCGGGGCTTCTGATTTTATTGAGTATAGGGCTATTTATAAATATGCTTAGCAGATGCTATAGCCCCTTTAAGATGAAAGGGCTCTTAAAACTTAGGTACCATATTGAATGTGACAGTAAAGACCGTTTGCTTGGCGAGGAGAGGTTTTTTTTTTTCATCTCATCTCTCTACATGAAATGTATTGGGATATTGTTCTTCATCTAACATAAGAATGTGAAACTGTGTGAGCTTTTGAGTGTCTGTGTGTGTTGTGTGTGAGTGTATGTGTGTGAATGTGTGGGTGGGTGGTTGGCCCGCAATACAGTGTGTCGCCAACTTCTCCTAAACCGTAAGTCCGATTAAGTTCAAACTTAGTGTGTAAGCCGTGACCTGACTATCTAAACTTGTGTATGGGTAATCAATGAGATCGTAGGTCAAATTGGACCGCATGGGTCAAAGGTCAAATTAGCTAACTATTTATTTATTTATTTATTTATTTATTTATTTATTTATTTATTTATTTATTTATTTATTTATTTATTTATTTAT
>WURT03072991.1:0-13353 GCA_009936505.3 Holothuria glaberrima
ATCCACATACCAAGTATGAAATCTATCCAAGCTTCCTACCTTGAGATATCGTGTAAACAAGATTTTCAGAATTTGACACCCGGTGACCTTTGACCTCCACCACAAACAATAGGGTTCTTCTTCTTACCATAATGCATCCACATACCAAGTATGAAAGTAATCCAAGCTTCCTATCTTGAGATATTGTGTAAACAAGATTTTCAGGGTTTTGACCCCTGGTGACCCCAGATGACCTTTGACCTCCACCAAAAACAATAAGGTTTTTCAACTTAATATGAGGCATCTACCTACCAAGTTTGAAAATGTTCACAGTTTCCCTTCTTGAGATATCGAGTAAACAAGAAGTGTCACAAACACACACACATACATACATACACACCTACACACACATGCACATACACACATACATACACACACCATCATGACCACATAGGTTTTTCTTTTCATCAAATCCCAAAAACCTTTTCCTTCTGCAAGGAATCATAGACTAGGAGCTACTTTGTAATGTTATAATATTCAATGTCTCTACAAATGCCTTACCAAGAAAAGAGCAAATGATGACATAAAACCTTCTTTGGTCAATTCCCAAACACCACCATACTCATCTTCATCAATCTGCTGGAATGATGTGAAGTAAATATACAGGGCACCAGCATTGATGGCACAGAATCTAAAGAAAAGCAACAGAAAACATTGTGAAACCTTCATTAATTCTTAAAAGAAGGGTCAAGCTCAAACCAAGGTTTCAAAAGTTAGAGTAGGGATTCCCAATTGGTGGGTCGCGACTTGAAAACTGATGGGTCCAGAGCCCATGTGGGGGTTGCAAGGGATGCAGAGGTTGTTTAGGTCAATATTCTGTTCTGAATACGCGTAAAACTCATACCGGTAGGACACAATAGCGAAATAATGTGAGTTACGCACAGTTTAGTGTCTTCAACATAGTGTATCATCGAACATTTCAACTCTTTCTGAAATTAAATTCGTGTGCTGACCAGCAATGTAGAATATCTCTGTGAGGACTACAGACCTGACTACAAGTTTCTGAAATATGCAAATAATTTAAGGAAAAGGCCTATACCATTTTAATCTTTTTATACAAACTTTGACATTTAGCTCTATTGAAATAGGTTTCTCTGGACAGGGCGTACTCATTTAAGTGTTATTTGGTCACATTTGCATGAGAACTGTTCGCCTGTGTGGGACGGGGACTCGTCCACTGTGCTTTTGATGGACCAGGCACAAGTTGAAGATAAAATACATTGCTGCAAAAAGCAATCCAATTATCAGTGCACTGACAAAATTGACCAGGCCCATAGCCAAGGGAGGGGGTGGGGAAGTGGGCAAACCTCCTGAAAATTCTTTCGCCCTCCTAGAGAAGTTTCACGTTTCCATTGACTTAATACATTTTTACACATTTGGCCCCCTGAAACTTTTTCACCCCCTGGAAGTCATTTCAGCCCCTTTAGTACCTTGTATGGCTATACGGGCCTGAAATTGACACTGAAGGTAAGAAAATAGCACTGACTATCAGTCTATTACCGAATGCTTTCACTGAAAAATGAGCCCTACTTGTCAGCATGTGGCAATTATTTTAAGACATATCACTAAGATTAAGAGCAAAACACTGAAAAGTAGAGTTCATTTTTCATTGCCTTCTTTAAGGTGATGAATAATTAATTGTGTTGTACACTATGGTCCTCAACCATCTTTAAACTGTTTTTATAAGATTTTTGCATTCTACCATTACTTGAACTTTATCTCAGATGGCAGGCAGTTGGGTCGCAGAAGAATGTAAAATCATGAAAGTTGGGTTGTTTGAAAAATCCAGTGGGAATCACTGAGTTAGAGGGGTACTTATTCTGAGCATTCTAATGAAATCTGAATTGAAATTTGATGTGTGGTTCTTAAGATATTAGCAGTTAAAGCTGTCACATTTTCAACACAAAGTGGACTTGAAGCAATATGATGTCAAAACCTCACATTAATGAGCACCCTTTTGCTTTTCTTTAAAATGTACAACCAATTTTCTCCTCTGTAATCCCAAGTTATTGTTATTTACAAACTTCATATTCCCAATGAGGAGCTCCTCAAACTTAAAGGTCAACACAACAGACTGAAAAAACAAAGAAAACAAAGCACAGTGAGGAAGTGATAGAAGACCTGCTTGCCTCAAGCTCACTTTAGGTCACAAGTGTAGTAACTTCTTTTGTTGATATATCTCAAGTAATACATGTCCAATTTGAATAGAAGTTTCACCAAATTGCACAGATTTAGTTCCTCTTTCACATATGAAAATTGATTTTTACTTAAACCCTTCATTTATTGTTTCTCTTTATGTCTATGTGTCATTGAACAACAGATTTACAATATGCAATATGGCATATGCTAAAATACATTACCCATGAACTACAGTGTAGACTAATAATGTTACACACTATTACTTTTCACATTGTTGAATCAACTTGCCCAATCACACTAAATCGGAAGAAAAACGTTCTACATTGCAACTGATTTGGTCACATTGGCGACTGTCTTTTCTGTCCATGTAACCATTTCACTTGTTCAGCTAGCCAATGATGAGTGACATTTTGCACTTTTCATTGCCCTAAGTAATTTCAGAGAACCATTTTTTATTACAAGAATTATAAAAAAATTGCTACTATGCCCCTTGTCATTATGTTCAAAACTTCACACACTTCCTAGCAACCCCCCTCCCACCCCCACCTGCAAGATACACACAGTGACTTCCCTACAATTAACTAAAATCACAATTAGCATAATTTCTCCATAAGATATTAATTGTGATTGCATGCAGGCATCAATTAGTTCTTCACAACTAGGGAAGCAAAAATTAATGTTAAATCAATAGGATTATCCATTGCCCTAACTGTATGCAGAAGATTTTCCATGCTATTTATTTAAGACCTGTATTGAGAATGTTGCTCACATGTGATTTAACTTCCATTAGGCTGGCAGCCAAAATCTGTAAATTTTGAAGCCAAGGACCACTATTCATTTTCTTCCTGTGTGCAGTGTCACATGCATAACAACTTGTACTGGATGTAATTCATTGACCACTAAACAATGATTGATGAGCCAGAAATTAAGATTAATTGAGGCAAAACTTTAGCAGACCAAAGTTACCACAATCTATTGTAAAGATTTAAAGAACAACAACCTCCCCCCCCCTCCCCCCACGGGCAATGAAGAAAGTTCTCTTGAATAAGTTTACTCCTAGCCCCTCATTCAATATATGTCAACCAAAGTGTAGTCTCCAATAAAACATTTTGAATGACACACCAGCCCCTTCAACACTATGCCTACAGTACAGTAAGCAGGAGCTATTTAATTAAATAGGGGTATAATGTTTTACCATAGCAGCCAACATTACTAGACTGTAATACTCACAAAGCTAGTCCAATGAATCCTTTTAGAGGGACAATACCCCAGACAATGCCAAGGATGATTCCAATTATTTGTCTTGACCAGTATATTACATCCAAAAGATCATCCTAGAAAGAAATGATCAATCTTTAAGTCACTCAAAGCTCCCAGAAAGGACATCCAAACACTCAAAAATCAAAACAGTAGCTAGTCTGCTAAAAGAACTTGGTTGAATGTATTAACTTATGATCTAGCAATATTAAAGCATTGAGAGTATAATGGTATTACTGTTGAATGTGCACTTAAGAAATCTATCATTCCAAGGTTGTCATGTGAAATGTTAGGCTAGACGCATGCACGACGGGACCCCACAATTAACGGGCGCCCTACTATACTGCATCTTCAAACCTTTAGGTATGATAAGTCCATAAAGGTTCCTATGGGATCAACAAAACTTGTTTTTGATACATAAAACACATAATCCAAGCAGTGTTGCACTTTTCAGAAATTTACATTTGGCCAGGATACATGTGGTTGCAGATGAAGTACATTCATTTGGAACCCAAACTTAAGTTAACACATGCAGGAATCATGTCTTCTCCTTACAATGATACCAATGTACTATTTCTTTTGCTTTCAATTTACTGTTGATATTGCTGTGGCTGTAGGAGAAATAAGGATGCAAGCTTGGCTATATCAAGTTTGCAAAATTCCAATACATCTTGTATATTCACCTTTCAAAAGAACCATAAAGAAAATGTAAGGTATAACGTCTTTACTATAGTCTTAAAAAAAGACAAAAAAAGATTTTGTTAGTTAATGTAAAGACATGTTCACTTTGGGATGCACATGTGATAAACTCTTTAACTGGGACCTGGGAGTAAATTTTCCCTGGAATTCATGTAGGCAAATTTATTTTGTAAATCAAATCAGATAAAAATATACAGTATTGTAGTACTTGGTAAGTAAGTCAATATCTCCTGGATTAAATAAAAATTAGAACACACTGTGGCTCTTGAACTGTATGTAAAAAGTGAATGGAATAATGGATTTGCAAATGCGGATGTATCAGTCATACCTTCTCTGGCCACTGTGACTTTGCTGTTAATGCCCTCTGCCAGACACTTGGCAACTTTTCAACTTTCTCTTCCTCTTTGCTGTTTCTTGAGGTGTTTCTTTTTGTTGCCATTTTCCTTGAAAGAAAAACAGGATTAAAATTTGCTTTAAAAACCAGAGCAAAAGAGCAACTGCAGCTTATTCAAGAACAAAGAAGATGCTGTTTTATGTCACTAACAGAGGGACTTAAGTCACTCTGGTACAGCACTGGTTACCACTAGATTTCACTTTACTGTTCGCATTCCATTCCTTATGATGATTAACAAAGTCGTTTCCTTATTTTTATTGCTTACTGTAGCTCTAACAGGCTTGAGTGCAGCATGATCAGTTTTTCCAATAATTTCAACTTTAGGACCATTTCCACTGTATGGTAGGGTTTATATAATTTCTGCCATTATGGTGTGGGAAGATACATGGGTTTGTAGATGTGCAGCAATCAAAACAACTAGAAAACAACAAAATTATTACTGATGACTATTAAAAAACGTAAGTCAAAGACCACAATATTGTCAGGTTTAAACAGCTTTTCTTTTCCTGAGCTTGCCTATAAGGCTAGGTGTTTTCTACTCCTACTAGTCCAAATGAATATTGTCTTGCCCAATCCAAGCCTACATAATAGTTATTGTACATGTTCAAGAGATTCTTATTATATCCCATGACATGCATGCACTGTTCATTAGCCCATGCATAGAGCAGCTTAGCAAAATTGATGTTATATAGTAAGGGGGCATGAATTCGACAGTAGTCTAGAATTTATCCACCTGATAGTTTTGTACAGGATCATTAGGATGACGCATTCGATTGTCATGAAACATGCATGAGAACGGATACATGCTAAACCATTCAAATCATGCAAAAGAGAAGGTTCACATAGGACTCCAGTAGACTGACAGAGGAAAATTTTTCCCTTTTGTATGATAGCCTTTCAACCACAGCTCGTTAAGTTTTATAGTAGCCTGAGTTGTTCACAGACTCTTAGAACTCATAAATAATCCTGACACTTTTCCTTGTTTGAACAGAGAAGTTGGAAGCTCACACTTGTTTTGAAATCCATTTTGAATTTTCCAAAGGGATAATGTTCAGATTTGTGGTGAGTATGTACTCATACTCATGGGTTTGCACTGCTGCCTGTACTCATACTCATGAGAATTAATTTGTACTCTTACTCATACTCATAGACTTTGAAAGCTCCGCACAGGGGTTAATGCAAAATTTTGTACTCATACTCATGAAAGGGCAGTACTCGTACTCATACAGTACTCACAACACAGACACTGCCCTTGTACTCGTACTCATGACATTGTACTCGCACTAAAAGTCTGATAATGTTCCACTCTTCCACATCACAACCAATACTCACTCACATGATACTGATAACCATGCCACTTGTGATGAGAAAATTGCTTCTTCAAAGGCCCACTTAATAGACCTATATAGCCCCTAAACTGACTTAAACCTAACTTAAAGGAGATATGGCATTCCCCCAAACAGAAAGATGCTTGCAACTAACTGAACAAACACATTTAGGACTATCTCTATACGTCCAAATGCAGTTGATAATTGCACTTTGATTGACATTAATTCAAACAATACAGTTTCACTCTGGTTGGTCAAAAATGAATTGTACAGTCAACTGAGTTTGACCAGGGAGCAATATTGCCTGGGGCAATTTATTAAAACTCAGTGCAGGCTAATGCAGCTGCCTAAGAGGTGTACAGTACCAAGACAGAAAGTTCTGTTTGAATTGGAGGAGGAGCCTGAAGTTAACTTTGCTGGGAGAATTTTTACTGTCTGGGGTGAGATTAGAGTGTCTTTAATGCCTAACCTCCAAACTAGGCTTAGGCATAGCCTAGGCCTAATTCAGAATTCCTACAGACCTGTCAACCAGTCTGACCTCAAAATAGGGAGGTTTTCATTTTTCAAAACCCAAAAAACAGGGAGATTGGTAGAAAAATATTATGGTTCGCGATTTCTGACTGAAATGAAAGATTATTAAAAACCATGCAGCCAAGTTAACACACAACCGGTTGTATGGCTACAATTTGTGAATAAATTGAGGGGGCCACAGTACACTGTGCTCACTTCCAGTCAGCTGTATGTTACATGTGGGAAATTAAAAACATGGAGTGTAAAGCAAAAAAAAAAAAATGATTCTATTCTACGGAAAGTAGGGGGCTCTACATAAGCTAGAAAGGGCTGTCGGCCCCAGTTTTCACAACCCCATCTGCAGTTACTGCTGGTGGGCTCTGGTGAGTAACACCCAGAGGCCAGGAAATCTGGATAAAAGCTGGGAGGACTGACAAGTCTGATTAGTATCTGAACCCTAGGTTGAATTCCATAGCCTAGCCCAGCCCTTGAACAAGACCCAGCATTACGTTCCTATACTTTACACTGCATTTCTGGTAACAAAAGGAGCAGATTATGCAGTCATGTTTAGTGACTAAGCCTAACCTAACTGTTAGAAACAAAATGGTGACATTCTCTCTCCAGTTGCACCAGTCTGAATTCTGTGCACTCAGAACTGAAGATCTTTGACTTGGAGTTGGCATTTTCCTCATGTTTTTTTGGCATAACTTTGGCATGGTCCTGACATGGAATGCACTTTGGCTGCTGCACCAAGTAACAGTTAGGCCTAGGCCAATGCAGTTAAGCCAAGCTAGAGTGTGTTTAGTACGTACCCCGAAACTGGCGCACACCCAAAAGTGGAGCACCTCTAAAAATTACTGGCTATTACTGAGGCCATGTTACCCAGGTGAGCCTAACCTTCTTGAAACTAACCATAGTTACATATTTCACGATTATGAATCCATTTCAGGTACGTTACAACTAAATTATGGCTCTTTCAGACACTTTTCCATCCCCCTTCTTGATATTGCTGGCATTGTAAGCTTCTGTGAATTGTATCCCCTTAATTTACCTGAAATAACCTGTGTGATGACTCATTTTCCATGGCATTGTTGTACCTGCTATACTTTTGTGTATGTAGTGTGAGTGTGTGCATGTGCATAGCCTAGGTTAAAGGTCACCACACTTTGTTTACATTTACCCCAAAATAACCAGCTTTTTTTAGTTCACCTTAAAGGAGTAGAAAGGGATGTGTATGTTTGGCGTGATTTTGATTGCACATGAAAGTTTCACGAACTATCGTCATTTTTTAACCATTTCGAGGATAAAAAGGTCAATTGGCACAGCAATTTCGTGTTTAGGTCTAGTTAAACCTCTCGGTGTCTTTGCCTTACTTTGTTTGATTAATTTAATGGAAAGAGAAATGGGGCGTAAAATGAATTACTATGGTATAGCCATATATGGGCACAGTGGAGTTTGATTAGCAAACGACCCATAATAAAGATGATAAAATTAAATTGGCATTAAGGTTATTTGGTTTTGTTAAAAAGAATCATTGAAAAAGAGATTAAATTTATTTTGTTACATATTTCCTTCAATGTAGGAGAAACGATATCGTTTATATGATAGACGGATGATGAAGAGGGCCTTCAACCTAGTGAGAAAAAAAAAGTGAACCCTAAAAAAAGCAGCAAGGATTTGCAATGTCCCTGACACATCTCTGAGGAGATTTGCTTCAAAGGGAGAAGAAAAACTTGACTCCCCCATGGGAAAAAAACTCCACTATTCCCAACCAACATGAGGAAAAACTGAAAGACTATGTCATTCATTTGGCCAAGCTGGGCTTTCCTATGTCCCGATATGACATAAAAAGGCTGGCAACAAACACTTCAGTCTTTCTGGGACTGAAGAAATGTGAAGAAAAATGCTTTCAAGAAACTGGATGGAAAGATTCCTGAAACGATGGCCTGAACTCAAAGTTATAAAACGTTTAAAGCTGAGTCTCAGAAGGGCCAAAGCAACAAGTAAAGAGACTATCACCAAATATTTTAATGAGCTCAATGACATAATGGGCAAGTATGATCTGAGAGATAAGCCTTATCCTTAATGTGGATGAAAGTGGATTCCAGGTTGAATACACTGCCCACAAGGTTGTTGCACCAAAGAGAATGAAGGTGAATTCAATTGTCAGTGACCGTGGTGCCATGACCACCGTATTAGCTGCTGGGAGTGCTGCTGGTCAGGCAATTCCCCCTTTTTTCATTTTCAAAGCAAAACGAAAGAATGATCTTTAGAAAAATGGCAGTGTCCCAGGAAGTAGTTTTGCCATGTCAGCAACAGGCTGGAGTAACTGAAATCTTCATTGACTACATGGAAAACCACCTGACAAAGTATTTGCCAAATCGCAGTCAAGGAGAACATGTCTTCCTTTTATATGACGGATAAGCTTCTCATAATTCCCTGGAATTGATTGAATATGCACAGTCAAAAATATAATTTTGTTTGTTTTGCCTCCTCATTCAAGCCACATTCTTCAGCCAATGGATGTTACTCTATTTGGACCTCTGAGAACCCACTACCACCAGGAGTGCCAAAGGTTCATTAGGGAACATCCTGGAAAGATAATTACTAGATTTGATATGTGAACTCATTTCTAAAGCCTTCATGAAGTCCTTCACACCAATTAATCTTGTAACCATCTTTAGAAAGACAGGCATTAATCCATTCAACCCTGGTGCCATCAACAGCCTTCCTTTCATCCCAGCAGATCATTTCAATGTGGCCGCTGCTGTGAGAGATAAGAACAAAGAGCAAAGAACACCAAGCACAAGTGTTAAAGATAATTGCACTCTGGATGAATTTCTTAGAGAGAAAATTGCAATACCTAAACCTCCCAAAACTACAAAAAGAAAATACAAATACAGACCTGGAGGTGTGGCAATAACAGAAAAATAGATTGTTCTGAAAATCAGAAAGGTATTAGAAACATCTGAAAAGGAGCCTGGTTTAACTGAAAATCAAAAAACAGGACAAACTGACAATTTTTCAGGAAAAACAAAAAACAAAACAGATGAATCAGAAGTTGACTCTGGTTACAGTCAAGGTGACTTCTGTTATGTTTGTGAACATTTCTCCCACCAAACTTAAGGGACTTCTTGAGAAATGAAGTAAAGTTTGTCAACTGGGGACAATGTGATAGCTGCACCCACTGGACCCATTAACAGTTCTGTGATCCAAACACAAAGGAAGACGTTCAAACTGATAAGAACTTTTATGCCCCCATTGTCTGCAGGAAGAATAATAATGCTTATGTATGGTCAGTCTTTAAAAATTTTTATCATCCATATAGTCCCTATCTACTCCTTCAATACAAGTTCGACCTTTTCTCACTAAACTGTCTGCTCAGCTGATCTGGCACTGGACAAAAAACTGCCACAGGTAAGGAACGAAGCACAGTGTATAAAGTCAATGGATGGATACACACAGTAACCCATGCGTCAATAGGCCAATTACCAGTGCTCCACAAACTCAACATGGTAGGTGACTGTTTTGAATTTTTCCTTTCAAAATACTGGCAATAGAGTCCCTAAAGGGCACCAATTACAGAGCTTCCATGCTAAAAAGTAGCATGGTGGGTCCGAAGTTCATTCACCTTATCCACTAAATTCGCCAACAAACTATAAATAGGTAGAATCGGGATCCCCGTTTTAGACCTTTAATCTTCGGACATATGCTGTCTGTACCAAAATTGATTTTGCCCTGGAATATGTTGAGTGTAACACGGAATTTGAATGATTTCATGTGACTGTCTATGACTTCAGGAATTTCACTCCAGAGGGTCACAATTTCATTCCCACATTCTCAATTGTCCCTTTTCATTGAAAATCAGGTAAATATCTATTCACTTTCTCTAATTTTCCATGTTAGAAAAGGACTTGCACCAAATTACTACAGTGTTGCAGTCAGGTCTTGCGAAATCACAACAATATCGGCTCGTTTTTAAAGTAGGTTAGGCTTGTTAGGTTAGCTGCCTTGGTAATTTTCGAATGTCAGAAAAATGTTGTAACTTGTATTCCGGCAAAATGGAAACATCGTTGGAATTTGTTTAACTATGGTTGTTTATCAGCTAATGCTTGATATTTTGTGCAATTTCCCACTCATTTCATCCATTATTCATTGAATTATGGACAATGTACAAAATTCGGGGGTGAACGAACTTGTGTTCCCTAACCATACAATCAGCATGTTAGTCTTTACTTTCATACTTGTACCCACACAAAGATGGTGACTGGTGTGAAACCCTTGATATTCAATACTAACAGCATAATTGGTAGGGCCTAGGCTAGGCCTAGGCTAGGCCTATAGAATATGTTATGTTATGTTATATGACTCGCGCATAGGCTAGGCCTAAGAGCAAGATATTACTTGTAGGCCCTGACCTAGCCTACGGCTAAGCTACAGCCTAACATATCGTTTTAACATAACGTTTAAACTCATAGGCTACCTAAATTTTTTTAATGTTCTTTAACCTATAACCATTCAGCTGTAAAATTCCTGATGGAAGACTGGTGAGCTCATTCGGGAATGCAAACTTGAAAAATCTGATACCAGTTCACAAAACACAAGATCACATCATAGATCATTCAAGATTTCATGGTAATTTGGAAAGCTGTCGTGTGCTTAAAGTTACACACGCCTCATTGATGTCGGTAGTACACTAGAATATTCCAGCCTGCCTAGCCCTGTCCATACACAGATCCATGCGCTCTGACCGCAATTTTTTTTATAGCACTAATGGGGACGATTTTCGGAAATTTCCATAGTAATCGTGAAAAAAGAAAAATTCTGCTTAGGTTAGGATCAATGATAGGGTTAAGGACGGGTCCAGGGGTGGCGCCAGGGGGGGGCTAGGAGAGCTGTAGCCCCAAGTTGGGGAAGTCTAGCCAGTGGCGTAGCCAGACTTTCTTTGTTAGGGGGCAGGGCATTTCTCAAGGGGGAAACCCAAATACATTTGAATATGACGGTTTCTCCCGATGCTTTGTATGCATGGGTGGCGATCCGTCTTTGAAAGTGGGGGATAAAGAGTCAGTGACACTATCTAAGCGGAGCGTCACCATCAGTTGAAGCGGAGCGTAAAAGATTTTGCAAAAAAAAAAAAAAAAAAAAAAAAAAAAATACCCCCAGACCACTGGAAATGGCCCTTTCCAGGTTTTGCAAGGTGATACTATATGACAACTGTCAGAAGTATTTCCTAAAAAAAAACAGGCCTATTGTGAAAAGTCTAGAAAAGGTGAAGTTTTCTAATTTCCGGATCTGCCTGATTGCATGGGGGATAAAGTGTACAGTGTCCCCCATCCAATTTCATGGGGGGGGGGATATATCCCACCCATCCCCCGGATCGCCGCCCATGTTTTGTATGTACTTACTCTGCTGAAGCCCATACAGTGCAGTGTGCAGTAGTATGTACAATTTGCATTGTACATTGTACACGACTATGGGATGTATATGTTGATACCATATGTATGGGCTTACGCTATGCTTTGACCAATTAGACAGGGCGCCATTATTTCTTGCTATTGCTTTCAGCAGTTCAGTTAAGTTCGTACCTGTCAACTGGCCGAATTGATTAATTGCCACGCTGATCATGCAAACTTGTCAAAGTTTGTATATATTGTAAATGTATTTTTTTTTTTAAAGAAAACTTCCTGTTTTTCTTTTTTAACAAACACATCGCTTGAAATTATTGGGGGGGGGAAGAACGTGTTACATAAAAAATTCTGGGTGGGGTAATGCCCCCTGGCCCCCATGGCTACGCCACTGGTCTAGCCCCCCCCCCTGTCGGGGCAGAAAATGGGTGTCGTCGGGGAGCAGGAATCTCGATTTTTTTTGTTTTGGAAAAAAAGCAAAAAAAAAAGGTCCCCGAAAATTTGGATAGTGCAGCAAGTATGCCGACGGGAGCATGTCTCCAAGAACTGAGGTGCAAAAAAGCAAAAGAAAAAAAAAAGTCATCGAAAATTCGAGCCGGCCTAGCCCCCCTGTCAAGGAACCCAGCCCTCCTATCGGGCAAGTTCTGGCGCCATCCCTGGGCGGGTCACACTACAGCGACTTTCAATCCGAAATCCTATCAGAATTGTTCTTAATCGGACCAATAGTTTTTTATTCAGACTTGGTTCTAAGGAAGGTCACGCTCATTGGCATGGCGGACTTACCGTTGTGGTGATGTGGCGATCGCCACATGGGCTGCTCGGTTCATGGCTGCCTTGTGCCAGATGTTGAGAGAGAGAAAAGAAAGAGCGGGAAACCATTTCCTGCGATCTTCTTTTTATACTAGAACAGGGCCCTGTTCTTGGCCCATTTTTTTTTCTTAATTTTCATCAATGATATTGATAGTTCTCTCACACCTAGTATAAGTAAGTTTGCTGATGACACTACTAGCTCTATAGGAAAGTAAACGATGAGAAGGATGCTTCACTGTTGCAAAAGGACTTAGCCTGGGTTATTTACTTGGTCGCAGACTTGGCAAATGTCTTTTAATGCAGATAACTGCAAAGTTCTTCACTTTGGATCTTAAAATTTGAGTTATGAATATCAGGGGCGAAGCCATTTTTTGTGTGAGGGGGTAAAATAGACTCATCGTCCCCATTCTTGACCGCTGTCCTGGGGGTATAAGGGTAGGGTGTCCCCCTCCCCTTTTGAAATTTTATTTTTTTATTTTAATTTTATTGCTGCAAAATGGTGCTATATTTTTGTCTCTTTTTATACTAGATCCCAGTGTTCTCCACGAGGGGTTTTAGAGGGTCGACCCGCCCTCTGGATGAAAATGGCCGCCACTCAAAAATAGTTGCCGCATTAAAAAAATCCAGCTTCCATTTTCAAGTCCAAGTTGCTTCATAACACATATACAAGTCAGTAGGAAGGTAAACTTTCTCATCCCTCCAGGGGTGGCGGCAGGATTTGCCCGACAGGGCCCGGGGCAGACTCCTTACCATGCCGTTGCGAGGCATATAT
>WURT03073002.1:0-13352 GCA_009936505.3 Holothuria glaberrima
ATTAAATCGCATTGCCTCCTTACCCAAAGGGATTATCTTACGAGGTGGGGAAATGGGTTCAAGTTATCAACCCAACTTGGAAGGTCAATGTAGAAATTTTTGTCAGTATTCTACAAAATTGGGATGAAATTTGAATCAAAATTTGGACAAATTTATATAAACGTCAAACAAAAAATATACCAACATTTTAACTTTTTAAGGGCCATTTCCTGCAACATGGGAGGCATTTTTTTTCAAAAATTTCCTCCGTAAGCTACAAATAAAGTAACATACAATACATTTTGACAGAACGTAACATTTTAACATACCTACACTGTAGGCCGCCTTGGGCCAAAGATGGCTGCTTTAGCAAAGTTGAACAATATATTTTCTCTTGTGAATGCCTGTTTTGACATATAACGTAACACTTTAATAACAGTGCATGGTTGGATGGAGAGCTTCGTAAGGCGAGGAGGCGTGCACGAGTTTATGTTAATTGTTCCTTGTCCCTTTGATCATAAGGCTCAGCAGTGGCGGAACAAAGTGGCAGGGAGGGGCAGCCCCCTCCCTACACGGACCAGAGGGCCCAAAATGAAGGTAGATGAAAAAAAAAACTAGAGAAAAAGAGAGGAAGTCAAAGAATGAGAAAATGTGAAGAGAGGAGAAAAAAGGAAAATGAAAATTTGTGTACTTTAAGCGCCCTCCGCCTCCGGTGAATTGTTAATTCGTGACGACAAGAGCACTAAAATTAAATTGAGGGGTATGATGCCGTCATGCATGCACCAACGGTCACCCTTTGCTTGTTGAAACACTGTCACCAAATTAACATCTTCTGGCGTTAGTCAGTGGTATAGCCGTATAGGGCCTATTGTTTGAGGCATGCTATCTGCATAAATTGAAATAGACACTGTACTAGCTGACTTCGTCTCTTCGAGTCGATAGATTGTGGTAGGACTAATATGGTAAATGCTGTTTGTTGACAATGATGGTGTTGCACATATTCAGCATTCGGAACACCAGCAAGTATTTCAGTCTTTATAATCCAAGCATGTTGTCGCGGATTCGAGTTTAGCTTGGGAGTTGGAAGCTAGACCTAGTTTTGGGCAGGGCGGCGCCAGGTGGGGGAGGGGGCATTCCCCCTTTGGGCAAAACTGCCCTGTCGGGGAATTTGTACAGTTTCGTTGGGGAGTCTTAGTCGATACGCGGATAACGTTTGCAGTCCCCGAATGCGACTAGTCAGCTTGCGGTTTACCTGTTTTTTGCTCTCATAAGGACAGTTTTTCTATTTAGAACCCAAAATTTTTAGCGCGCTACGCGCTGTAGAGTCACTTCAGTTTCTTCAATAGTTCCATTCCACGTAGCTAGATAGCACAAGTTTTGTCAACCTTACCAAGTAACATGTAGGCAGAGTGCACAGTTTATGTAGAGGTCGTAAATTTAATCCCATATCGCAAAGCCTAGTTGCTGTTCTCTTGCGCGTGTCATGCCGTACGGTTAGTTGGTGAGCGACTCACAGAAAAAAGTTTGGCTATTTAATCTGTTAATCCGGGTAGTCCAGGTGGTTTGGATACAACGCATGTTATCCCCGATTGGTCTAAAACCCTTAAAGTTTTTCTTTTTTTTTTTCTTTTTGTTCTTAATGATTGCATATGTTTAGTCTTTTCGTGTAAGCCTACCAAAAATTTTCGCGCTTTGCAGTTTCACGATTCAGGTTCAAAAGAACACTGTCAGTGCGCAACTCGGCTCTTGAAATTATTAAGTGATATTATGCAAAATATGACCTGCAGTGGCATGGGATAGTTAGGCTTCTTCGTATCCCCTTCTCACCACCTTTCGACATAGGGGCAGTCGGTAGATGGGATGGCCCAGCCCTCTGTCGGAAAAATTCCGTCGCCACTCATGGTCGGTTTACATATTTTTGCTTTCCGAAGAGGGTCATTTTTGCCATAAAACCCAAAATCTTCGGCACACTTTGCCCACTCTTCCACAGTTCCGTTACTTATAGATAAATAAAGCACAAACTCTTTCCACCTATTCAAGTAACTTAATAAGTAGAATTCAAGGATTTATATAAATGTCGGAAATTTCATCTCGTTTCGCTAAACCTAGTCAATGTTCTCTTGTATCTGTCGTGCGGTACGGCTAGTGACTCGAGGAAGGAAGTACAACGTAAGTTATGCCCTATAAAACTCAACTGCCAGGACAATCATATTTACCCATATGAGCTTTAAATTAGTGCAGATTATTTTTAGTGTAGGCTTACCCAAAACATTTTGGCGCGCTTCGTGCGCTTTGCAATTTCACGGTTGAGATTCCGGGAAAACATTTAGTCAGCGCGGAATTATGTTCTTCTAGTATATACCAATTTTATGCAATTTATGCCCCGCAGTGGCATGGTATAGTACCCAGGTTTTCTTCAAATCCCCCTCACTAACCCCTCGACGGCATCGGGACTGTAAAGGCTTCGGGTCGATGCCCCCGTCGGGCAAATCCTAGCGCCACCCCTGGTTTTGGGCTGTATATTTCTTGCTCTATTAGGTTAATCATAGATACAAAAATGTTCTTTTGTCGCAAGAGAATGACACCGACAGCTGGGCCTTAAATAAGAGTCTTACTGAGTTCCCAAAACGGAAGATATATGATTTATTGGCAAAGTGGGTATAGGGTAAATCCCATATCCACACAGACAGCTCTCCTGACTCTTAGGCATCAGCCCTATGTTACCAATCTCAAGTCTAGAACTCTTACGAATACCCGAAATCTCAATAAAGTCTTATGTGGAGTAAGGTGACCTGTAGTATAATTATAAGAGGTGTTCATGATTTCCCTCTGTTAATCTGTTAAAAAGGTCATTCGTTTTTTTTTTCTTGCTGCTTTGAAAATCTTTCACCGATCTTAAAATGTACCTCTTTAAACCTTCACCATTTCTAAGATTTCTCATTTGCTATGCAGAAATTGTGATGTGAAGTGTTGCTTAGGGTCTGCATTTCTTTTGAAGTTAATTCTTTATAAATTACGGTACCTATTAATAACTTACCAGTTAGTTCCTTATAAGGTGTTTCAAAGTAGTCAATAGCTACTGCCCATGCCAACGTTATTTTCAACCTCGAAATGAAGGTCAGTAAACAAGCAAAGGATAACATAAGACATGTCTCATGACTGCCTTTTCCCGCATGAATTCCTGTTCTTTCATGATGTGAGTGCAAGAACAGTCTTGTCTTGTAAAATGGTCAGTATCTGGTGTATTTTAATGACAATTCTAACTAATTTGTAACGTATTTTATGATCTTTTTATATCAAACGAGCGGTATGACATTCACATGTCCACATACCTGCAAGAAATACACCTTACCAGAGAGGCACGCGCAATGTTTTCTTTCCACCTGGTTATGGGTAAATCATGGTAATGGACCAATCAACTTCTTGGAAACTGGCCACGCCCCTTACTCTCAAAATGTCAAAATGTATTTTAAGCTGTCTCTCTCGACTTATTAACCCTTTCTAGTTTGGCAGAAAACTTGATAGTTTTTCCCCTTTACATCAGCAACAAAATTTTAAAATATAAAACATCATCAATTGTAAACAAACTCTGAGCATTCAATTCAACAGATGGTGCAAGTGCATATTGTCTAAAGGCGAACGCACACGGACGACAGGAAACGCGAAATACGAGTCAGAAAACACTTTTCGTGTTTTCGCGAAACAAGCACTGCTTGATTCGAGAAACAAGTGTTTAGCTAAAAATGTGTTTCGAACGAAAACGCTAATTTTGGTTTTCGTCCAACTGTCCAACGCACACGGACGTCAGCGCGAAAACGTGTTTTCTGTTTTGTGTTTCGCATTTCTGTCGTCCGTGTGCGTACGGCTTAACATACTCATCAACTTACGTTATTTACAAGCTTAATATAACCATGATTTTGAAGTAATCAAATATTAAATATCCAAAACTACTTACCTTTGATCAGTTTTACGTAAACATTGTATAAGTGCGATACCCCGGGAATATGTCAACTTTATCAACAAAACTCACTAAACTATTAGAAAGCAAGAAAAAAAAAGTGAGAAACGCCCATATTCAAAAGACATTATGCACGTAACGTCACCAGGACAAAACTGTGCGCCCAATCGAGGCAAGCGCGTATCATTGCTACTTACACTAGTAAATGCAGGCAGGTGCTATGTGTATCGGTTTCATACCTGCGCAGTAGTGCGAAGTCTTCATCGTACGTGCAGTGTGCTTCATTATTTGGCCACCAAAATGACGTCGTGTGACGTCACTGCATAAGGTCTTGGAATGGAAAAATCACAATCAAATTTAGAAGCCAGTGAAAACATGTTATCGCGAAAACTAGGCCTGTCTTCCTTTGGGCCATAAAAGTTAATGAGATTAAAACAATAATCACCAAAGGAAATATTGACAATGATGAAATTTCCAGATTTGTCAGCGTCGAAAAAATTATTCCTGTACACAAGATACAAGATTCTTTTCATAAAGTATCGCAACAGCTTTTGAATATCATGTATAGAAACTGACAAGCATGCCACAACCTCAATCTTCTACATAATTGTTCCTGTGAGCAGGTAAGTGGTAGTTCAGTGAACATCTTGTAGACCGTGAAGACGGAGATTAGACTGAAGGTTGAGGCAGACTTCGCCCGTCTGCCCAGGGAGGCTTTCGCCAGGCGGTAGGGTCTACTTGTTTCGGTGCGGGCAGGTCGGGTGAGCATTAACTTGTAAATATTGTAATTACCCCTTTTAGCTGAATGTAAATAACTCGGGTTTCGGGTGGTTTGGAGGGGGTCAGCTTGTAAGTATTGTACATACTTGCTACATGAAAGACTCTTCAGTTTGCTAGTTAGATGTAAATGGTATTACCTTTGTGTTGAAACCTGGTCCCGGTCTTTGTTTTGTGCTTTGTGTTCCGTTCGTGTCCGTTTCCAAGAATGTAGAAAGCACATCTTGTAGAACATTGCTTCTCGGCCTTTTGGCTATAATCATGTGTAGTATCTGTTCTTTTCAGCCAGTCAAGAACGGGACCACGTGATCCTTGATATAGAGGTCTGAAGGTCGAGAGGTTGGTCAGTTAAGAGTAAGAATCTTATGAAATGTAAGAACTTTAAGCTTATCTTTCTACCAGATGTTTTCTACTTTTTCCAAACTCTCCTCGACTCTCTGGCGAAGAGCCAAGGGGCGAGAACAAACGTTACTACCAAAGGTAAGGAATGAAATAGGTCCTTCCTTTTTTAAAATCCGCCAGAACCTTGCAATTCATTGAACAATGTTTTAGATCGGCCCTTGTTCAATTGTATATGCTTCGTTAAAATATACCTTGCAAAATTCAAATACATAAATGTGAAATATGACATTACTGTAACGAGGTGTAAGTTTAAATCCATCTAAAGCTGAGGTTTTTGGAAAAAAAGCTAAGCATTGCCAAGGAAAATAATAATAATATAAAAACAATACCCTATAGAGAGTAAGCATGGGAAAAAGAAAACATAGCGCCCCAATTTTTAGAAGTAAAACTGACTTTGTCAGTAAAAGTGTAGGTCTCAAAAAGCCATTCGGTCACACAATGTATCCACATCCATTTGAATAAATGGTGTACGTGCGACCCTGATCCATGTACAGATTCCTTATGTCCCCACCACACACTGCTATGATCCAGCTACAATACCCCATCCTGAGTGTCAGATGGCATTGATACACATTTTTTGGGGGGTGGTGCTCACAAGGACCAACATTTTCTTGATAATGTAGGCAGGGACGTTACGGAGCATATTATATATACAGTGAAACAAAAGGACCCCTTCACAACGGTGTTGGGGGATGAATCTGTTTTTATCCGTGGTGCCTGAAACTAACAGGTATTAAGGTTTGGAGAAATATATGAAACATAAATTAACAAGGAACACAAGTAAACGCAACTGCTCGAAACGAACACAGAAAAACTTACTGATCCAAACTCAGCAGACAACTCTTTCGAGTTTGAAACCTAAACATTTCAAATGCTTTTCCAACAGGTATAAATATTCATTATAAAAAATTAAATCTTACATTATAACAACTTGCCTACTAATTCTCTGGTAGGCCTAATATATTTTGACCTACACCACTACCATTGTCGAATATTATCAAATTATGAAACACAATCTTCGTCCTGCTCATGTTTGTTCCCTTCACTTGAGGTGGGATGGCCGCCAATTTTTTTCCACTTCGATTTGTCCATTTCGAATTTTCAGGAATTTCGAAAATTGTTTCAAAATAAAGATTAGGGTTCAAATATAGGTTAGGGTTACGCGTTCAAGGGATATTATGCATGTTCTTTCATAATCCGGCGTCAGAATTACCCAAAAAGGTAGAGAAACTGGCATTTCGGGAGTAAGGGGAGTGGCCAATTTCCAAGAAGTTGATTGGTCCATTGCCGTAATTTGTCCATATCGAAGTGGGAAAAAAATTCGCGGGACGGCCACCATCACTTTGAATAAATGAATGTCACATGACCAACTCTCCACAATCCGTGGCTCCTGAAAAGGCTCTGGTGTTTTACAAATTGTCGCCATTAGCGTAGCAAGGATGGGAGTAATTTGCACTCAGGGATAAGTCGGTCCCGAGCACATTCTTTAAGGTAGCGCCTTTTCTTAGTTTTATTTAAGTTGTGTCGAGCTTTAATAAAATGTGGACCATTAGGTGCTCGTTCTCACTTAAATTTTGAACTAGGCTTATTCACTGTTTCCGTGACCACTTAGAACTTAGACAATTCCAATTTGAATAAATGTTTCAAAAAGGTTACATTTTAATTACTTAAAGTTCAATAAGTGAAAACACTTTTGTCTGCAGTGACTATAAGGATGTTTGCTTCCACTATCTTCTTGTGACCTCATCTGACTTTTGACCTGCTTTTAATACACATCTTTAACTTAAAAGTCGCAATAATGTATCACAAAGTGAACATACTTTGTTCTGATTAAGAGAAGGCTCCACATCTCAGATTAGTGTCTACTCCCAACATCATCACGGACAGACATATGCATCGACACAGGCAGGCAGGCAGACAGGAAGGCAGACATACAGACGGACAGACTGACAGACAGACGTTCATTTAGACAGACACGAACAAGCACATATATGTATACTAGTACACAGGATTGCAGAAAGACAGATATTATAAAAAAAAAACACAGCGGAGTGTGATATTCCTTGTCTCAAGCAAACGTAGCCTAATGGTGTACACGAAAAGCTATCTTCATTTTGGAACGGTATTAATTTTAAAGACAAAATACTTACGCTGCATTCTACTGGATATTGGTATACAGAGAGATCTATTTTTCACTCCTCGGTGGAAGCGTAGAAAATTAAATATTTCGTTATCATACAGCCTTTCAAACGTCAAAGAAAACGGCCGTGATCTAGAATCGGATGGTCACCTTTTTCCACACCTTCAAGCGTGAAAGTTCCTGATTGGTGCGATCCAGAGTTGATGATCTGATCACGCACAGTTCCCTGTAAATATCACGTATTAATGACCTATAGTATAATAAAAGACCTGATTATTTGAAAAAGGGGGCTAATCAAATATTATTTAATGGCCAAATATGAAAATGGAGTTGTATCCACATAGGCCTACTAAAAAGAAATAATTTATTTTGTAACTTATTGTTTTGACATCGGGCTAGTTTTCCCAAATTGTAAAATTTACTATAATGTTCATTGGCCTCGTAGGATCTGTAATTTGAAAGCAACAGATTTTTGAAGTATAAAACTGGATGTAAATTTTAATTGACCAATCGGCAATCTGAGAGTTACTATTATTCACTTTGACACTTGGGATTTTACCGTGAATTCCAATTGTTTCATTTGGGTAATATCCTGCGTGACATCCTGGCACAATTGCCTACTTACTTTATATCCTGGTACTGATGAGCCTCGAAAATAATCTCTCTGGGCGAAACGCGTCTGGAGATAGCATACCATACTATGGTTTGTAACAAAAACATTTGAACTCAAACCTTTGAGTGTCTCTTTAAAAACATCACTGAAAATTGCTAAATTATTCTTTGCTGGGTAATATCCTCCCATAGCACGCAAGAATTGAAAAGCGAATTCAAGAGATTTTAACCTATAACCACAGTTTAATTTGTCCTGACCATATTGCTCTGCGAACACGTCACTGAGGTTTCGGAGATTCGGCCATTTTTTTACATACTGGTCCTGTTTATATATAAGATACGACCCATAAAAAACAAAATTTTTCCAGTTTAGGAGAGTGTATCTGGCCATTAAACGTGGTCGTCCATGAGGAATTACATAACCCAGCTTAAATCGAAATTATTTTTGCAATTATACAAAATTGTTTTAAAAGGTTCATAATACCTCAAATATTGAAATATACAACACCATTTTGCATCTTATCACCAAATATGAGGGGTCCACCACCACCACCATTTACACCCCTACTGCTACACTCTAAAAACACTTGGGCCACTTGGGTCACGAGAGAATTGAAAAAACATGTTGGGTCAAATTGTGCCTCTATTTGAGTCAAACGAAGTCTTATTTGAGTCATTATTTGAACCAATAAATTTAGTTGGTTCCCTCCTGACCCAATTTTGGCCCAGTCAAATTCACCCAAGTGTTTAACAGTGTAGGACAAAACTCGCATACTCTCAAAATTATATTGACGTGCCTGTTACAACTGAATTAGCAGCCAAATTGTTACTTCAATAAAGATTATCTTTCAAAAAAAATTTGGGTCTTTGCCCTTGAATAAAAAAGGGTTCTGAGAAAAAAAAGGGTCTATAGCTAAGCCAAGGGGTTCAAGACAGGTGTTCCTTTTCCTTTTTGTGATTTGATATGAAGGAGGTGCTTGAAGACAATCAAGTAAGGAGAATTTTAGTGTCCAGGGCAAGATTTGTTGACCCTTTCAGTCTGAGCTAGACTATCATAAAAACAAGTAATTAACACTGTAACCATCGTAATCTGTCTATATCAGACCATTTGAAGATATCCCATGCTCCTTCGTGATGCCTACATGCAAGTTTGAAAATACTTCAGAGCTTCAATGGTGTCACCCTGGCCCCACATGATGCTGTTTAACCCATTTCCTCACTATGCGAAGAATAGTGCCTCCCCAACTTTAAGGGAAAACCGTTAAGAAGATCATCTTAGATCCCCCTCCTCTCCCCTCCTTGGGATATGTTTTAAGTCTTTATTCAAACTGGTGCCACATATGCTTCATTTTGAAGAAAACTTTGTGTTAAAATATTTACGTATTTTAGGAACTAAAGAAAAAAATTGGCATCAATGAGAGGGGGTGGCTCAATTGCCCTGCATACGCCACTGATGCCTTCTATATCTGTTACATTTTGGTGTTCAAAAGTTGAACGCCTGAGTTTGTAGTGAAGGGAAGACGCGCTCGGCACTCATTTTATCCCAGGATGTTGGTCGGTAAACAGGATCCTCAGGAATTTGCAAAATGTGTTAGAACTCAAGGTTAGTGTTTACAATAAGGGCTAATGATACCCTCTCCATGGGTAATCGGGTGCTGCCGATCCCATGGTGATGATAAAACTGAGGAATAATGTCCAGAAGGTGGTTTTTCAAGAATGTCATATGAGCCGAAACAGTGCGCCTATACAGAAGACTTTAATTCCCTTTCTTTCCCGAGTTGCCGACGGACTCGGTCACTCGTCCAATTACACCAACGGCCGTTGATATGGCCGTCACATGCATGATCAATTTGCCGACGGGCCTTCAACTTGAATGGGCCAATTAGATAAAGAGCCGAAAATCGAAATAGCCGATAACAGACTGGCCGAGCGCTCCCGTTCTCTCTTTCTCTTTTTTCTTTCCAATTTCCGTCTTAAGGTCTTCCCTTTCACTCCCTTCCTTCCCCTTTCCTTTCCCTTCTTCCCTCTTCTTTTCCTCCTCTCCTCTTTTCCTTCCCCTCTCCCCTTTTTGCCGACAGACAGAAAATTTGCCGACGGTGACCAAATACTGGGGGTTGTGACACCCCCACACCCTCCGCTCTCTACGGCCCTGCCAGTATGTTGTATTTGTTGCATATGAACGTGTGTAAACACTTGTTACCTTGATTCTATCTGAAAAAACTTATGATTTTTTTCTTTATACTGTAACTCATTCTATGATGAAAGACCCAAGGGGTAAGTAACAGTTTATGTGAAAATTTCACCCGTGTCACTTCTTATCACGTACTGCAGTTTTATGCTACGGCATCATGAACCGATTCAGGGCAACAAATAACCCCCTCTGAGCAAGGAATCACTAAGCCTTTGGGCTTTCTAGTTGTAAACAGGCGAGGTGTTTGTCGTTCTCCAGTCATCTGGTAGTAGTGCTGAGTCCAATGAGGCTCGGAAAATGATACGATGGGCTTTAGTTAGTGAGCAAAATCCTTGGGGTACCTGACAGAAATTTCTTCAATTGTAAGCAATGACCCAACCATTTGGACACTATTTTGTCTCTTTGAGTAAAATGAGGGGCTCAAATTCAGGGGGAGGCTTTCCCACCAGAGTCCCACTGCACTTTCTTGTGGCTTCCTTTTATTGCAATGACCCCTAAGGTGCACTTCAAAGGGTGTGCATACTTGAATGGCATCGTTTTTATTAGTTTATAAGTTTGACCCAGGATCTCCATACCCTCGTCAAGGCTTCGCTACTTCGATGCTCGCAGAAATGAGCCCAGGCGCGTGTCCAAGGGGGCAGGGGGAGGAGCCCCCGTGGAAAAATTTTCGCCCCCAAAAGATCAAAAATTACCATTTCCTTAGTGCGATTCAGTATGTTCCCCTCCCTGAAATATATTTCTTCCCCTTAAGCTTTTTCGTCCCCCTTCAGTACCTTGTCTGGCTACGGGCCTGAGTGAGCCCCCTCTAAAACCTTGGATATTATAAATCTGTCAACTATGCAAGGGAGCAGGGGCACCTTTGGAATAACTAGACCAACTTCACTGTGTTCCTGCGTGCCTGAACAACGAAACATCGTTTTGAATAAGAAGCGTAGCCTACATAAAACGCTGGCAAAGTACTTGTGACAATTTTTGTCTGTAAGTTTACAGATACATTCGTTTATTTTATGTGAAACCTTAAAGTATAAACTTATACATTGACAAACAAAATAAAAAAGATTGAAATGAAATATATTTGAAAATATTACACACAATATACAGGTTACGATGTAAAAAGTTTCATAATAACAGAGGTAGGCTCGACATTCCAGATGGTCTTTATTCCAGACTGAAGATAGAATCGTTATTCCGCGATTCTTATGTTCAATAAAGAATACCGTAAAGCGGTACCGACCAATCGGAATGATGGCCCGAAAGTGGATAAGGGTCTTTATAACGTAATGTTATTATTCCGCCATGTTTATGTTCAACCGCGGCGATGACACTTGGACAGCTCCCTGGCTCATTTTGGTATTACAACCCTTTGATTTCCGCGATCCTTTCATATAATTTGAAATAACGACCCATCGAAATGACCGAATGGAACATGGTAACACGGGATTCACCCGAAAATATTATACGAGGCCGTTTCCACGAAAAGTACCGTATGTAGTAGTAAAGTAGACAGATAGAACAAGAAGTATTCAACAGACGATATTTAAGGACAACAAGTGGTCGCTGGCACATGACCAGCCCCGAATACTCGTCCGAACAAAACAGTTTTACCAAAGAGCCGAATATCTTTTATTACACGTTTTTACTTTATACGTCTTAAACGGAAAGTTATTCCAGATATAAAGACCTACAACAGGCTTTTAAAATGATATATACAGTAACATGTAAGGTACAGTCACATGTTCGTTCAATGATCACAAATTCAATACAAGAGTACAATACAAATTTTATTTTTCACGTAAGCATTTTCACATCGGGTATTTTGTACAAAGTTTATCATTTCAGAAAAATTGTTTGGATCATATCATGTGAATGTCTCGTTGGACTTACTTAAAGACAGACACTCATCACCAAAAAGTATATTTTTGATGTGAGGATATCAAAATTCCTAGTTGTTGACTGGGCTCTTTGATTGAAATCAAAGTTTGAAAATTTAAAAGACGCAGAGTAGTTCGTATTCCTCACAACGAAGAAGAAATGTTTGGATTACACGTTATCTGGTTATATCCTTGTAAGCTTAGCAGGACATGAAATAGGTTTCGTGTCTGTACAAAGAGGAGCGGTCAAGTAACTGAGTTGCGAGAATTGGTACTGTCTCGGATGACGACAATTGCCCTAAAAATAGTTTATCTTACGGTGATACAACAATGCTCAATGCTCGGACAGTTTGAGACATAAACTTCAGATATCTTCGAAAAAATTACAAGGCCTGGTAAAAATTAACGACGAAGAGATTTTATATCTTGTTCTTTGTGTTGCATTTTGTCTGAAATGTTGCAGATTCGCGTTAAAAATACGAAGAGGACGGCAGCTCATCGTTTTTTTTTTTTTTTTGTTTTGTTTTGTTTTTTTTTTTTTTTTTGGTAGACTTGAATTTTCGTTTGAAGTTTGACGACACATTTGGTCAAGTTATCCGCTGTCCATATTTATAAAAAGAAAAGGCCTCGCTTACTCAGTCGTAGACAACTACACGTGAATGACTTGAATATGTTTTCATCCGTCAAACACCAGTGCACATGCACTTTTGAAAGTATACTTCAGAAAGGGGGGAGCGGCCGAAGAAAGAGTACGTTTTGCCCTTTTGTAAATATGAGGAAAAACTAGACAACCCTTGACACTTATCTCTACAGTGGCAGATACTTAAACATAGTTGGTTCTTTTTAATCTGCAGATCAATTTAGATGTAATGTTGACTTGTAAATTAACTCAATCCTTCCGTCGTCCGTGGGTTTTCTTCACCTTTTTCCATATGTAGAACCCTGTATGTTGGTATTTCTCACGTTCAGTTTCAAAACGGAAAGCTACAGCCCCTTGCAACATTTTTAGAACAGTTTCGTTTGTGGGGGAGATCTTTTACTTGGGTTCATTCAAATGTTAAAATTGACCGTCTTGTGGCGAAGCTGGCCGCAAGTTTAACGCAGTGCGTGTAGTACTATTACTGCTCAAACTGCTTCGAGTTTTTCTCACCGTTGTAATTTCATCGCCCTCCCGAAGAGAGGGCCTGTTTATGCCAAAATTCGGCAAAAGGCATAGGATGTTCCAAAGGTGGTTCCTAAACCTGGAACCGAGGAGGAATATAGATAAAGGATCGATACACGTGTTGAGGATGGTAGGCAATGCACGCCAATCGAGCAAAAACTTGAATATTGGTCGGTCGTTAAACTCATCGTCGGTCGCCCATATTATTAAAAAGAGGTAATATGGGAACCAACACACTGCAAATGATACAACGAGCCCCA
>WURT03073013.1:0-13352 GCA_009936505.3 Holothuria glaberrima
CTTTTTGAAAATCAAGGTAAATGACATCAACACTGGAACCAGAATCAAGAGATAAAGAAACATCCTCAATAAAGCTCTTTAAATTAGCAACACAAGACCTACTGGGCAGGAAACCATGCTGAGACAGATTGACCAACCCATTATCTAAAAGATACTTACGCAAACAGTCTTTGATTAAAGATCACCGGCGTATGGGGCTGGGGGAGGGGCACTGTGCTCCCAAAATTTTGGTGAAACCCAAAATTCGGGCAGAATGTATGGAAATATTCGGGCACAATCCATGTAAAAAAGTTTTTTGATTCGTTTAAAAAGATTGGAAAAATCAAGGGAAAATAAACTTCAGTCTATTCCTTGTACTCTTTTGTTGAACATATCCCCCTCGAAAATTTGACATCTTCCTCGCGTTGATGATGATTAAACCTCTTTAACTCTAAAATGCTCAACCCTTCACCTATTGGATCATCCTTAATTGGCAAAGAAAAGATACTACTGGTGGTCTGTCTTTCATGCCACCAGATAAATTTAAGCCCTTTTACAAAGTAAAGACGCTGCAAGCATCCGCGACTCAGCGGCATAGGCTGGGATAATGGAAAAAAATTCTCAGGAAGATTTCAGATGAAAAATTAAAATCATTATCAAAAAATAGGAATTCCTGGAGATATATTCAATTCAAATCTGGCATTAAATGTAGTACTATTTTGCATCTAGCCCACCCTCCGTATGCCAAAATTTTCCAAAGGGGAGGAGGACACCCCTCCCCTTAGACCCCTTCCCCAGGACGACGATCAGTCATCATTTCATCCGCCCCGTCCCCTAAGATGAAATCCTGGCTACGCCCTTGGGTTCAGATATTCGGGCAAAAAAGCTGTGCCCCCCCAAATCGAAAAGCTCCCATACGCCTATGTTAAAGATTCCATAACTTTGTACACAACACTGGTTAAGCTGAACCGGCCTGTAATTACAAGGCAGGTTCAGATCCCCCTTTTTTGAAAATTGGAGTGACATTAGCTAAACGCCAGTCAGCAGAACAAAGTTTGGAATCAAGACACTTCTGAAAAATAATTGATAGAGTAACTTACAAAATCTTGGAGCATTCATGAAGAATGGCAGGATCCCATCCCATCTGGCCCAGGGGCCTTACTAGCCTTTAACCTATTTAACTTATTACAAACCAGTTCCTCAGAGAAAACAACATCACTAATTGAAGGGTATCGAAACGAAGGGTACCTGATCCCACCAGGAACTTCTAAGTCCCGTTATTGTAGGTGAGCGTTATTAGCAAACTCTTTAACACGGCGCGTGTAGGCTACCGTAGTTTAAACTTTCCGATCAGCTGTTTACAACATGTGCAACGCGGGAAACATAAGCTGAGAAGAGTCCTACAGTGTACTTGTTACAGCACAAGCCCACAACCACATATGTAAAACACGTACACAGCGCGCGACATAAACACAGGCATAGTCACTCTGCTGAAAATGAATTGACGATCCATCCCTCTTACCTAAGCTATTAAAACTCGTGGGAATTACGATCGAGATGAGCATCACAACAACATTCATTCCGGTAACATTTTTTTGTCTCCATTTCTGCCTTCCCGGTGTCGCACAAGCACTTCTATGGAAGTCTCACAAGAATGCTACTTAGGCTAATACTACTCACTAGTAGGCCTACAGTAGTAAGGCTAGGCCTAACGCCAGCCTAGTACTACTACGTAAGGCGCCACAGTAACACTAAAAACAGTAATGCTAGGCCTAGCCTACGTCGTTTGCAATTTGTGAAGCCTGAAGGCATAGCTAGGCTGTGGCCCAACGTTCCTATGATCTTGTTCGAAGAAATAGGTGTATTGACTAGGACTTGCCAGTCAAACCATCAGACCTGTCAACCTGTCTGACTCCAAAATACTAATAGAGAGATTTTCATTTTTCAAAGCCAAAAAACCGGGAGATTGGTGGCAAAATAGGGAGGTTGGCAATTTCCAACTGAAATGATAGACGACTAGAAAAATGTGTAGCCAACTTAGTCAAGGCACAACGAGTTGCATCGCAGCACATGGTGCTCAACACTGCTTGTGTTAGTTATTCCCACGCTGCAGCTATACGTACCTATGCAGTATAGCATAGGCTACAGTACAGTAACTAATAGTACATAGCCTACACTACGTACGTTGGCCCATACGTGGCAGCAAAGTTACGAAAGTTTGAAGTAACATTAAAAAAAGAAAACGATTTTGGCAGTTTATTTTTATGCCAAATTATGAAAATAGCTGTTTTTGGCTGTTTGAATGAATGTCCCAGTTGGGAAATTAAAAACCGGGAGGCCGGGAGATCTGGATAAAAAGCGGGAGACTCCCGTTAAAACCGGGAGAGTTGACAGGTCTGAATCATACCCAACCATCCCCCAATTAGGCTACTGTTGGTCAAAATGTCTGGCCTATAGCCTACCTGGGCTGTAACATGCAGGCTGACGTACATCACAGCTAGCCCTAGCGTTATATAGTATATAGGCCTACTCTATACATATATAATAAGGAAAGCATGCCAAGATGATTCCGCAGAAACTGTGGACATCCGGCGAGGCCCAACTCGGATGAAGCGAGGCCCAACTCGGATAACACCTTTTGTTTACACGGGCAGGTAAGCATGGTTGGCTAGAACAGGCAGAACAGTTAGCCGTACATATCTCCTCCAGCTTCAATTTTTATCCAGCTTCAATTTTTATCTTTTTCTTGTTTCACTACGATGCGTTACTTGCTTAGTAGTACTAAAACAAAGTTTTAAATGTAAAAATTGAAGCAATATTGGCTGAAATACTGTAATGAGCTGTTTTCAACAGCCGATGGACTTCCTCCCATTTCCGCCATTTCACAATAAACATCGCTAATCCTTCTGTATGTGTTTGCTTCCACAGAAAAAGGCACTAGGTCAAGGCCCAACTCGGATATCAGCTCTGCCTGTAATTAGGTTCCACAGTAGTTTATTTTAAACATAAACGTTTTTTAGCTGCATAAAAATGCAGAATAATTGAAAACAATCGTTTTATTTAAGTAACTCAAGTAATTTTAATGTTAACGTTTTAAAATATGAGAGAAATCAATTAATTACAGTAGCATATGTTTACCTAGGTAAACTAACATCATTTTCTGACAACGATGTTTTTGGTCCGGAATTGCTTTCTTTTTCAAGTAGTTCTTACGTTATTTGTATCAGTAGAAAAAATTGTTAGTTGCAGTAGGTATGTAAAACGCTTTTAAAATTTTTAGTGGTCCGGCCTGCAACGGGTTAGAGGGGTGGTTGCGAGACTTAATGATCACTGTCTGGAACCACGATGTCATGTTCCGTTGTGCTCTTAAATGTGTTTGCACGTTATTGCTACTTGAGTAGAGGCATACTTCAAAACAGTCAAGAATTTTCAATAGAGGGGCACAGGGTTTGATTGATCGCTGTCCTGGGGGATTGGTATGTAATTAAGTGGAGGGGTGTCCCCCTCCCCTTTGGAAAATTTTGCTTTTGGCAGAGGGTTGAGATGCAAAATGGTGCTATATTTGAAACATTTTGAAGCATATTTATGGTCATCATTTTTTTCATGATGGCTGATTGAGGGTTAAGAATCCTGCTGGATCCGCACATTTCGTTTTTTTTTTTTTTTTTTTTTGCCTCAACTTTTTCACTCATGAGGGCCAATAGTGGGTGCACACCTGTTGCACCCCTGGATCTGCCAGTCTGCCACTATTATGATCATGCAAGAGTGAGAGGGCTTCAGAGAAAGTAAAGGGGCAGTGAAAGACGCCGACTGTTTTTTTTTCAGAAACTGACCTCAAATGGCCCTAAACCCGAGCGAAGTGGAGGGTGATCGCCACATCGCCTCGGCAACTTGTCCTTGAACGGCCAATCCGCCTCTGTTTTGATAAAATAATGTCATAAATCATTTTTGGGGCAGCTTGACATTGTCAGGGTGTGTGGCAGGAAGCCTTAGTGACCAGGGTGGAGTTAATGAGATAAAGAGATATTTCCAAGCCCATAGCCAGGTAGCATGGTGGCACCCCTGTTTAAAAAATGTGGTCACGGCAGCTCCCTATTAAATAGTTACCATTGCCTTAATGCATTTTAGTATACTAGCATTCCTTATAAATATTTCGCCCCTAGAAACCATCATGCCTCCAATTCCAGTACCTTGTCTCTAACTACCGGCCTGGATATCACACAGGTGGAAAAGCCATGGGCTAGAGGATGTTCTCCCCCCCCTTTTTTTAGCACTGCTCCCATGACATTCAAGTTTTCCCACAGTAAATTTCAATCTTATCCTCCCAGTTTTTCACACAATCACTCGCCTTACTGTGGGGAAATGAGTAGAGGAGTGTTGCCCATGCCTTAAGTTTACAAAACACTTTTTCATGTTAGATGACTACTTTAACAACAGTAATCTTAGACTGAGATAAATCCCGGCCTGTTTTATATAATGCTTTATATTTTATTCACTCTATTTACTGCGTAAGTTGATATGTAATGACAACTTTTGCGGCACCAAACTTAGGAACCTAACAGCCCAACAGGTCATAATGCTGGTGAGCTAGATTGACGACCTTCCATTCAGATATCCATTCAGATCTCGCGCTGTAAACGGGGCTAAGTTTATGGGATGAAATTATGACGTTCCTTGAGAACGTTCATATGGTAATTGCGCAGCTCTCAGCTTGTTGGTCCGTCTTGTCAAGCTTATCTGGTTATATTCGGAGGTGTAACATAAAGGGTGATTCTCCGGTTACAAAAATGCTGTGCAGGAAAGAACCCTACATTTTGAAGGATAGAATTAAACATTGCGAGTTTAGTAGCCTACTGTTTAGAGTTTAGGTTTATTCCAAATCTAAGTCGTCCATTTTAATGAACAGCTGTCAATGATAACCCGCAAAGGTAGGCTAACACAAAGCAAGTGTCAAATACAACTTGTACTTGACTTTAAGGGGCCTTTGAATAAAATTCTTCTCGTGATAACAAAAGCTTGCTTTCAAAAGTAAGCAGCTTATTTATTTACATCTGTTAGTTTCCTGTTTGAACAAATGAGATAAGTGTAGGGGGAGTAGGCTCAAGAGCTAAACAGCCTGTGTTTGAAAACTTGTGGTTAGTCAGACTCAAACTGATTCAGCTCGAATAAGCATTCAGTGAGGAAGATAAACAGTTTAGCCATGTCCACAGGTTCTGTGGGCTCAACCTGTCGTGAGGTAATGCACTTCACAGCCTTTCAGCACCAACTTTGCCTCACAATTTTTATGCTTTATCCTCAACTTTACCTCTTTTGAATACACATGAATGTTCCAATCATGTAATCCGATCATTTGAGTATTATGATGATTCATTTGGACCAAAAATGTCTTCAAAAAGGGAACATTTATTAGCTATTGCATTCGCTTAGACACAAACAAGTTCAGTCATCATTGATGGTGACGTCAAATTATGTGAAGGGAATTTTCCCCTTCAGAATCTTGGTTTTCCCATTGGACAGTTTGGCTGAGCGTTATACGACATTATAAGACATGTAAGTGTATATTTTACCATTGGGACGTTTGGGTAACAAATAGGAACATTTTGGTACTGGTAGCTTAAAAGCTAGGGAACTTTTGGCAAAGGGACTTTTTGCCTGGGTAGGGTGTGATTGGCTATATTATAACATTTGCACCGCCACCTGGTCTTGTGTTGATTGAATTTGTGAATTTTAGTGTGCCAGGGCTTGGGTTAGGCTGGGCCATAGGATTCTTTCACACTAGGCCTAGGCATGATGCAACACAATACTACAAAAAAGTTGGAAACAATTGTTTTTTTTACTTTTAAAGCCTCTTTTACACCACTTGTGATCTGATATGATGCATAACAAATTTACAACATCACACAGTAAACATGTTGCCATCCCTTTCACTCAACAGCCATCAGCTATAATCCATTGACTGAATAGTCATGTGATCTAACAAGATAGCAGTTCTGTCTCATCATGGGTCACATGTACAATATTACCTAGCAATAAGTGGATGAAAATTGAAATTATCTCAATTTGAAGCTGGTCAAATTTTAGGGGAAAACAGTTACTACTTAATGTAGTCCTATGTTCGTGGATAGGTGCACAGTACTCATCACACATTTGGTACACTTGTCAATGTTTAAACATAAATATAAACAATTTCTTTTCAATGACACTGAAATGCATAACTTTATGAGGATAGCCCTGAGCACATTTTCACTTCCACTAACCTTTTTGCTAAAATGCAATGCAAATTATCCCTCTCCTGACCTGACAAACTTGAAATGACTGAATGTGAAAGGCTTTCTAACCTCAACTCAGACAGTACTTTAAAGACAAACATTCTTCACCCCAAAGTACATTTTAAGTGTACATGGGGCAATGAAAATTCTTAGATGGTGACTGCTCTTTGATTGACATCAAAGTTTGAAAATTCAAAAGATGCAGAGTAGCTCACATTCCACACAATGCAGAGAGAGTGCTCAGATTATACATTATAGCCTTGTATGCTCACCAGGATATGCCCTTAAGCAATGAAATAGGTTTGTGTCCGCATAAGGGGGAGCTTTTCATAATCACCGGAGGAGCGACGAGTTGCTTAGTTTGGATACTGTAGTTGGAACTGTCTGGGATGACAATAATTGCCCTTTAACCACTCTCCCTTCTAAGTTGGCTTCCAGTCCCTCCTCAAATTTAAACCAAACCTTCTGTTGAGTAGACCTCTCAGATAGAGCCACAGTAGCCTGCACTGAGTTTAAAATGCTCAAGGCGTGATTGTCAAACAGTGTGTGTGAGCCTTACTGGGAACACAACTGACAGCACAAGTTATTGTCGACCAACCAGAGTGAAATTGTATTGTGTGAATGAATGTCAATCAAAGTGCAGTTATCTACTGTGGGGCTATTCCTAAAAATGTTTAGGCAGAGAGTTGCTAGCAACTCCCTGGTTTAGGGGATGCCTTATCCCCTTTAAACAAATTATTTGTTTTTGTTTTTCATGGCCTAATACTAAAACTTTCTCAATGTCAATCTTCCAGGCAAGATAAAATCCAAACTCGTGAGATATTTTTGGCTGTGCAAAGAAAGAAGCAGAGTTAAAAGAGATCATGTCTGATGAAGAGTATGGCTTTGATGATATAGATGCCCTAGCTGCATTCCTGGATGAAGATGAGATGGTAAATCCATATGATGATGACAGTGCCACACAAGATGGAAACTCTCAATCACTAGCTGCTAACAGACCAGGTACTTCCTCTTCTTCTCCTGAAAAGACTCATCCTGATGATTTCAAAGAGGATATTGACAAAGAAGAGGCAGATACTGAGGAAGAAATTGCAGATGAAGACAAGAGTAAAGAGGAACTAATAGGTAAGACCATAGTGTTCATTTTTTGGATGAGAGCTACTAGAACTGGAGATTTTGGAGATCATGCAAGGATAGTTTCATTGGCCTTAGGCACTATGTCCAAATAGTCAAGCTGCAGCAACTGCAGCAAAACTTTGTTAAGTTGACAAATCACAAAAGCAGTACCACTTTAATTCTGCTGTTATAATGTGTGTAGCTACAAAGCATAATGTAGATAGCTGCAGCTTAGCTGAGGCAGCTGCAGCCAACAGTTTTGACATGGTGCCTTAAGTGAAATGATGAAGTGTCTCCAGCTTCATTATACAGTTAAGTGGCAACAAATTGATGAAATCTGTAGCATTATTTACTCTACAGTTTTGAATTACAGTCTTCTGCATCTGGGCAATTCCACGGTAACGGAATTACCGTAATTTCTCATTTTTTGTGACATGTTGCCAAAAATTATAAAAATACTTCATGGTATCAGGGTGATTTTGGTATCATATGAAAGGTATGATGTAATATTATTACCAAACTAAAGATAGTAGAATTTGAAAGTTTGGGTGAACAAATTATTTTTGTGCAACAAATAACTGGATTTCTTCTTGTTAGGCCCTTATTTCTTGAAAAGAAACTACAGTACTGCCTTATTTTGAATTGTCTATCATCCTGTTTCTACTAACATTGCTTTAATTCATATGAAAATTTTCTGTAAAACAAATGCAATATTTTTCTTTAAATACTTTACTAAAACCATAGAGACATACGCCTAAGGGCAGGGCATAAGAGAATATTGATTTGTAAGTATTTTGAACCTAACTTTAAACGTAAGTTTAATTTTCATCTGGGGTTCATTGGACACAAATGGTGATGTGAGCCTCCTCATTTGAATGGAGAAAGAATTACATAATATCCATTTGTAAAGTTATGTGTATCTCACTGTCCTCATTTGAATAATTTCTCAAATTAATTATTGTTTGTGTTAAATATCCTCTTTTCTTCAGTGGAGATTCGTTGCTTGAGAAAGCAACTGAAACAGCTAAAGAATGCGCAAACTGAGAAAATTGTCGAAGGTGGCTGCAGTTCATCTCAAGAGCTGTTTTCTGAGGCACTGTCAAACTTCTCACAGACACCAGTTGACTCAAGAAAACTGAATGCAAGTGCCAGCAAAACACTTCGGACATTGAATTCTAGAACCTCAAAAACTAACCTTCAGAATAAAGAGAAAACAAGAAGGCCAGACAGCACTTCAAAAGGAGTTGTGGAAGGGTCAGGTAATTTGCTGGAAATCAGTTTTGTTACTACACAGTGATCTAAGATTTAACTGACCATGAAGTACAAAATTGTGGGACAGAGCTATCCAAATTGAATGCATAAGGATAAGGTTGATAATTGCTTACAGTTGGATGACTGGATGCTATAGTGGTTAGAAGACTTTAAAATAGGACTTGCTGTTGCCCAGGCTCTTTAATACTTGATGCTCATTCGTGAGAAATTGGAGCAGGGAAAATAATACACTGTAGAGCTGTTTAACTGTTGGCACTGCCATGGCAGTATTGGTAAAGCCCTGTCTACACGATCATACATTTGTTCAAAATTTCATCATACATGTTCTTGTGTATGTGTAGGGCTGTCAGCAATTAGCGATTAATCACCGATTAATTGCCAGTCTATCAATCGTTTAGTGAAAGACCACTTTCAATTAACTGCATGTTTCAAATCTGCAAAAAAAAATACGCGATCGATCCAGTGGCGTTGCAAGGGTTATTTGCAAAGGGGGCAAGTGACTTGACGTGAACCAGGTGGCTTAGATGCAAAATGGTGCTATCTTTGGGAAATTATTTGAACTGATCGTATGTATGAAAAAGTCCATTATCAGTGAATTCTAATTTTGGTCAGGTGAAATAGGAGAGTATGTTGTTTAAGAGAAGGGTATGTTGTCAACAAACCTCAAACCCTCACCCCCAGGCTACTTTACTTTTCAAGCAAAAATACCTAAATGGAGTCCTGCTTGGAGTCCACAGAAATATTTTTTGATTTTTCTTTTGCTTCATTGTACATTATAAATAAGTATCCAAGGGTGGCAGAGACCGGTATAGGGCCTCCTGGAAGCTTTGGATTAATTATACACAAAAAGGGGGCACCAGCATGATGCTTATTACATCCTGCTTGGAGCTTGGAGTCCACAGAAACAGTTTTTGATTTTTCTTTTGCTTCAATGTACATTATAAATAAGTATCCAAGGGTGGCAGAGACCGGTATAGGGCCTCCTGGAAGCTTTGGATTGATTATACAAAAAAAGGGGGCACCAACATGGTGCTTATTACGTGACATCCAAATGAGACTATATAGGATGACGCCAAGCACTTTAACAACGATCATATTTTATTCATTGTGAACCAGAACTCAGACAAACATTTTTCAGCAATGGGGAATGAGCGAAATGGAGAGTGAAAATATCATCTCCCTGATACAGTACGTATAGCAAAAAGGGTGGTGGACTAACAAGTGCATTTCAGAACGCTTTTCTGTCGGAACTGCATTAACATTCACCATTTATAATAAATGCGAGCAAAGCTCGCGGTAGAAACGTTTAGAAAATGTAAAACAGTAAAATACATACTTCCAATCTTTCACAAAATGTGACAAACTAGATTAGTCAAAGATCACATATTGATGCAAGGCCCCCACAGAGGTTGGAGATGTATCTTTTGAGAAAACTATTGAGATCAGAATAATTCCCTTTATCATTACTTTGATAATGGTCATGAGATGGAGTGCAGACTATGATGAGTGTGCGAGAAGTGCTCTGAAATTTTGAATTAAATGTAGTTTCCATGACTACTTTCAGGCTCTGCATCGAGACACTGTCAATTCCCCAACAAATCCATCTGCCAACCAGAAAGTGGTCTTCTACTTTGGAATTTGTAAAAAGTTTTCAACGTTTGCTGCTTTTCTTCTCCGGGAGTTGTTATGGGAAGGCATTGATAATAAGCACAGCATTGAGTTAAGGCTGAACTTTTGATAGTTTGCGAAGAATTTGCTATAATTCTTAGAGTTTTGGAACCATTTGTGATAGAAAATGATTATATAGGTCCAACACTTGGTTGAAAACACACCTCACCCTAACCCATACAGAAATCTATAGCTTAAAAGCTTTTTGGAATCTTTTGTTTTAAATCCAAAATCGATTGGGGGCACATGCCCCTGTGCCAGCGCCACTGGTTCGATCATCCTGTGTGGGAACTCAGCAAGATTCTTATTTAAGGCCCAGCTTGCAATGTCATTGTCTTGCGACAAAGAACATTTTTGCATCTATGATAAACGTATAGGAGCAAGAAATATGCAGCCCAAACCTAGTTCGTACATTTGTATGACAAAGTTCATGGACAAATGTATGATCGTGTAGATGGGCCTTGAGTATATAGCAAATTGAGATCATTCAGGAATGAAAATGATTGAAGTGGAAATTTGTAAAATGCCGTGGAAGCTTTCACAGGTGTTAAAAGTTATATAATAACCATGCACTATTATGGAAGTGACACAGTAGTACTGTATGTGATAACTTGTATTTTCTTTTATCCTCTCTTTCAGATAAAAAGGCTGAAACAAGACCAAGATCACAATTTTCCAAAAACAAGAAACCAGCTGTTGAAAGCAGTGGAAAACTAGAGGATGGTGGTTAGTACAGTAATCCATTGTGAAATTAATCTCTGTGTGACTATTTTACGTATCCAGTGCCCCTGCTGTACCATAAAATGATGAAATTTCTATCGTAAAATGGAATAAATAAAGTAAAGCCCACAATGGCCTGCTATCAAAACAAAAATATGTTCAAAATAAGATGGAGGTCTGAGAAAGTTTATTAGAAGGTATGAATGTAGTTTGTATGTGACCCAGTTAAGTATTTGAACAGGCAATTTCACTTTAAAAATTATGAAACAGCACAACCCTGATTGAATGTTAAAATAATTTTTAGAAATGACTTTGTATAAGGAAAAGTGAAGTCAAAACTGAAGTGTGAAATGTTTTCTGAAGGTTAGTGAAATCAAGATTACCAAGGACACTTCTCCTCCAAACTATCAACATTTGAGTGGTAAGAATGTCTCTCTCCTAAATCACTGTTTATCTCAGTTTCTGCATCTAGCATTTGTCTTTTGAAAAGTGACATGTATCTATTGCATAACAATTAGTACAGCCTTCTTAATGATACAACAAATAAAAAACAAGAGGGTATGAAGCTAACAGGGTTTCTGTCAAGGGGGGAGAAAGGGGGGATTTGTCCCCACCTTTCCAGAAAAAGGAGGGTAAAATTCCCCCTTTTTATTCTCCATAAAAATAAAAAAATTGTCAATATCTTGGTTTCTTACTTAAGAAGAGGACAATTTTGCAGCAATGTTTGAACTTACATAAATAAATGGGCTTTAAAACCTTTCAAATTGCACCTTATTGGAGCCTTTAAGCAAGGTTTAGTCCCCTGAACCCACTTATAACTTTGCCAAGGACATCATCAATTAAGACTTGAGGTTTAGCAGAAATCAGTCCCCCCCCTTTTTGAGTTTCTGGTGGAATCCCTGTCTAATGTGCAGTGATAACTTTACTGCAGAGCAGACAAAGCTTTTCATTCAGCTGTGAAAGAACTTTTAGTAGCGGTAGGCCCAAATGACAGCTGCTGCTGAGAGCTGCTACACAGAGTAGTTGAAAGAGTGTCATGGATTTTAAGGATAGGTGGAAATCCCAGGGGGGAGGGGGGTATATCCCCACTTTTTGGAAATGCTCCCGTTGACTTTCACTCTTTCACATTTAGAAATTTTTGCCTCAAGAGCTCATCACCCCTACCCCTGCTACCCCCTACCCCCCACCCCACTTTCGCACAAATCTCCACTACTGGATTCAAGTAGTGCACAAGGCAGGGGAAGGAGTGCTGATCAGAATCACAATTGACACTGAAATTTACTAACATACAGTTGTTTCTCCAGGTCAGCATTGGGTGATTTCCAAGGTATTCCCTTTGGGAAATCAAAATACGATTAAGCATCAGTGTTAGCTAAAGTACAGATATTTTTAAATTATCTTCTTTATATTCCAGATCTAGAAATTACAACAAAACCGAAATCCCAGTTTTCTAAGCAACAGATGCCAGCTTCAGACAGCATTGGAAAATCTGACAAAATTGGTGAGTAACATATTTCCAAGTCCCTCTTGTATGTGCAATGGCCTTGCAGCTTTGCATGAAACGATACTCTTGTTACACCCATGAATATGGCTACAAAATTTTAAAAGCAGGATACTTTCTAAGCAAGGCTTAGCTAGAGAACTGACCTTTTAACACCCAGCATCATCCCCTCCCCCCACTACCACCACAACTATGAAAAAAATACTGATCATCAAGAAGGAGCTAAAAGTCACCTACAAGATTTGGTGTTAAAGGTTTTAAGGCCTTCTTTTGGTAACCTTTTTCCATGCCTTTGCTTGAATACACACATTAAAGTTCTGACGTGTGCACTGCCTTAACATATGGAGTATGATATATTTGTGAAAAGATGAAGTACTCATTGGGTTAAAAGCAGGGTATAAACGCTCTTCCAAAGAGAAAAACTCTTCAGAAAAACAAAACTAAGCAGATATCATACATATTTCTCAAGCTCATCTGTATGGCAGCATTATGAGTAATTATCTCAGTTGTAAAAGATGTGAGAAAGTCAAAATGAAAACAATTCTCCAATGTAGCCAGGTAAACATTTGATATTAAATGAAATTCAAGCATCTATCTAGTGGTGTTGTAATGACATTGCATGCAGCGAATATTATTGACAACAGTATTTCAATTTTCAGTGTCGGCTGATCATATGTAACACCAATATTTGAGAAGTGAACATAATGTTCAGTGTTCACTTAACCATAGGCGGTTGCAAGTAAACTACCACTTTAAAGGTTGTGTGACATGCCACCAAAAAGAGCTGTTTCACTTGTCAGTTAAAGAATTAAGTCCTCCAATGAAAG
>WURT03073024.1:0-13352 GCA_009936505.3 Holothuria glaberrima
TTGGGAAGGTCTGGAAAAGTCCACTAGACCAGGTATGTGGTAGATATCTTGACCTGAATTTAGGACACATAAGCATGCATGAATTGGAAATTGTTCATTTCAATACTCTTGCAGTTAGACGTGTCTGTCACGTTATTCTCTTCCACTTCTCATTTAAAACCTATTCCTACTCTCACAGTGCCTCCATGACGTACTGCTATACAACAATCTCAACCTACTTTGCACTGTCCCTTGCTGCAGCTACCTCGCGCTAGCGCTATAGCACTTTTTTCTTATAGTTTATGTACTCCCACACACATGTAGCAACTGTTACTGGAGCACCCTGTTACTGGAGCACACTGTTCAATCGAGCAGCCTGTCATGAAAGACATATCTTTTGGTTCTGTTGAAGTCACTATTTTAAACTTGTTTCATGTTTTATTCATCCAAAATTAAGGATGAATTTATGTGAAGATAATTAACTGTTATCCAATTAGCTTGGGTGTTATATGACATTTGCTGAATATTCGTTAAGATAAATGCTGTACTCATATCTTGCCAGTGGCGTAACCAGTGGGGGCAGTGGTGGGGGCAGAGTGCCCCCTGAAAAATCAAGGGAAAATCGGGAACAGGAAGCCAGGAAAAGGGAAAAGGAGGGAAAGAGGAAAATGAGAGAAAAGAGAAGGAAAAGAGTGAAGTAGGAATACAAAAGGGGAAGCAAAATAAATACACCTGAGGCAGCCATGCCTAGTACCGGGCCTTTCCCGAATACGCCCATGGGGGGCATAGGAGCAATCGTCCAATCGTTTTTTAAAATAATTCTGTAAATTTTAAAATGATCCCAAAATGTGTTTGAGGTATAGATTTCTGCAGGTAGGATGAGGTGTGTTTTCGACCAAGTGATAGATCAGCTGTAATTATTTTCCATCACAAATGTTTGTAAAACTATCAGAATTTTTTCAAATCCTTCATAAACGATAAAAAATTTCGTGCAATCCAAACCTTGCCTCAATCAATATAGCTTTTACTACCAATATTTCCTGATAGCAAGTCTCGTAGAAGTACAGCAGCAAATGTTGGAAGCTGCTAAACTATTTCTGGGTAAAATACTGGCTTTTTAATTGGCTTATAGATTTGTTTGGGAATGGAAACTGTCTCGATTCAGAGCCAGAATGCAGGTTTTGTCAAGAAAATCTTAATGAAAAATTTCTGTGTGCTTCGTGTGCATTCGTCAAGGTGTACACTCCACCTAATGACCTAAGGAAATCACACATGCTGGGAAAAGCCCCTTAGCTACTTTTCAATTTGGTACCCGCCATAGCAGGCACATGGCAGGTACCTTGGATTAAGTCAAGTTCAATAGAGTATTGTGTGTGTGCATTCACCCATGAAGCTGCTCAGGAAATGTCCAGTGACCAGCACAATAGAGGCAGCGTAATTGCATTCTTCTATGAAGCTTAACACAAAAGCCACTGTGGCTGGTAGGATTTATCTTTTTTTCTGCTTGGTTACTTCCATTTTTTCAAATGAGCTAAGGGCAGGTTCCTCTCATGTACATGGATCTGTTCTGATCACAAACACTTTTCTGAAAAACAGAGGTACATCTCCAACCTCTGTAGGGGCCTCACATTCATATGGTCTTTTTATCTTATTTGTAGCATTATGTTGAAGGCTGGAAATACGTATTTTGCGATACACATTTTTCAAAATTTTTTTCCTAGTACTTTGTGCACAGCCATTATTGGTATAGATTGTGATTGTTAATACACTTACAACGAAAAAGCATTAATTCTGAAATGCACTTGTAAGTCTCTCACCCCTGGGGCCTATTGCTATACGTATCAGGGAGGTCTTATATCACCTCCCTGCACCCATATATATATTCCCTGCCCCCATTCCCCATTGCTAGAATCTGTTCGTCTGGATTTTCGTTCAAGATTGGTAAAAATAAGATCGCTCTAAAGTGCTAGCGTAATACTGTCTACAGTATCATCTGGATGTCAGGTAATAAGAATCATGTCAGTGCCCTATTTTATATAATTGATCCAGAGTTCCCTGGAGTCCCTGTAGGTATGGTGTCTGCCAGCCTTAGTTACCCTTTTATAATGCGCGATGAAGCAAAGGAAAATTTCTTAAAGTTCAAGGATGTTTTTGTGGACTCCACATACGTATTTTTGTGTAAAAACTTCCCCCAAATAGAAAGCAGTAAAGTAGCCAAAGGGGGCTTCAGGTTTGTTGACAACATACCTTCCTCTTAGACAACATAGTCTCCTCCTCTGTCTAACCAAAAATGAGAATTAACTTAATTATCGACACTTCTCAGTTCCAAAAATATCCCAAAGATAGCACCATTTTGCAACCAAGCAACCTTAAAGTAACAGAAAAATTCTCAAAGTGGACACCCCTCCCCCTAGGCCCTTTTCTCTGGACGGCACCCTTTTGAAGTGACAAGGGAAGGATCCCAAACTGCTGCATACAATCGCAGGGCGCTTAAATAGAAGAAAAGTTTAGGCAGACTTGGAGGGACTCGGGTGGCAGTACGACGTCACCTGTGGTGCCCCCTTCCATCACCAGATCTTGGCGTCACCACTGAATACGCCAACACTGCGAGCCCAAAACTGGGGTTACAGGAAGTCCAGGACAAAATGTCATAATCGGGAAGAAAATTGTTCTTGCCCCCCCCCCCACTGGCAAAACTGGCTACGCCACTGTATCTTGCTACAGGTATGAATGTTGCAGTTCATGTTGCATGTTGAAATTTTTACATATTGGAAACTTTTCATTGGCTACAAAAATTGGTGGATATTCATATTATAATACCACTGGCTCAAAATGTGATGTCACCAAGACCAAAAGATTACACCCCTTGCAGGCAAGCCTGCCATTGTGTGTTGGTCAATATGGGTAGCATAGTGTATATGACACAGTTTATAACAACTTTATAATGACTGCGTAGAAAGCAAGGAGCCTAATACATTATAATACGCTGCAGTGGGAGAGGCCTGAAGGGGTGCCATTAAAAGAAGGAACAATGAAAAAGTAAGAGAGAACTATAGAAATCCTAATTACCCTATTACGGGGAAAGAACATCCCTAGAGACTTGGTGCAAGTCTATCCTGGTATTGTAAGATATATAAGTGTGTTGGATCAAATCCTAGCCAGAGTACCCAGTATTTGAGGCAGCGTTTAAGTCCCGCCCCCACTTTTACTTTTAGGGGGCCCCTGAAGATTTCCATGACAGCATCGTTTTGACAACATATTTTCAAGTTTTACATTTTTTCGTACCATGCGTTCTGTCTGTATGTTGTGTCTATGAATGGCCCTTTTACTTTGTAAATTCATGATTCTGCAAATATAAAAATGAAGAGAAATCTAAGACTCAATTCCCTTTTTGTTCTTTCTTTTATAGTTGCATTGCTAATGATAACCATTTACTGTCACATTCAAAGATTTTTCCGGGAAAAGTATGACCTTTGTCGCCCTTAAACACAAACGAAATATTAGTTTGAAAATATTTCAAAAGCGATTTCCAGTGGTCTACATTTATAATATTATCATGGAAATAATTCGAAGTTTATCTCTCTTGTCAACAGATTTGTAAAATAAAATAATTTTAAGTAAAATCCACAAAAATTCAAAAATCATGGCAAACCGACTACTTTTTTTTTCCTGGGAAGTATTCACTATCGAATAAATGTCACATCTTGATTTTAGTTGTCACGCTGTTAATAACTTCACACCTGTTCGACAGCTATTAAACTTACTCCCTGCCGTCAAGATAGTTTGCACCACTGAATTCTGTGGTTAGCAATGACTTGGTAAATAAAATGGAATATTTGTAAAAAGATTTGCTGGGTCAATAAAACTCAAGTGAGGGAGTAGGGACAGCTAGGGAACACCTCGTTTACGAGGTTTGATTTATGACTAGATAGATTTGAGGCTAACGGGTATTTTATTGGTTTGTACGACTGTGTCTTCTGTGGGATCAACTTCTCATGAATGAGCTATATTTTTCGAAAACAGTTAACTTCTCATAAATTAATATGTTGACATGTTAAGGGTTTTCAAATGGATTTTCAGACAAAAATTTTATGACACCCTTGACAAAATTGGGGGGAGCCCCCTGGCCCCAATGGGCACGACGCCACTGATTTTAACGCCCTCAACGCTGGGAACTCACTTTTACGGGTTTCCCTCTTGAACTTACCCATGGAAGTCTCTTGATCCCCGCCATAGGCACGCTTGTGTGTTCTTAGGGCCACCCTTTGTAATGAACTGCCTCACTCAAAAGACTGGATCAGCCCGACTGATGACGGAAGTTGGTTCGCCACCTACATGGCACCCTGACCACATCTGTCTTTAGGCTAAAACACTTTAAAAGTGTTTCCCACAAGGTTGTTTACTTACAAATTTATTTTTGAGGGTAAATGCTTCATATTTCGCGCTTTATTTGAATTTTTCAAGTGAAATTTTATCGGTGATGATGACTTTAGATTGTTGTTCACCGAAAGATTCATCTCAGAAAGCAAAGACGCAGCAGGATCCCCTCGGCCAGTTTGCGATATCTGAGACCCAGGGTTTAAGTGGAAAATCCACGGAAACATTTTACAAGTTTGTACAATTTTAAAAAAGTTACAGTGTACATAAAGTCTAAAAGTTTCAATATATATATATACATATATATATATATCTTACAAGCTTCAAAATGCACCAATAAGAATGCATCAGTGGCCACTTTGCAGCTGAGTAACTGTACTATACTTACAAAGTCAGTGGTTCTTGATAAGTTAAATAGCCAAAAAATAGTGTCTGTTCTTTGACTAAATCTGTCTTCAAATGTAGCAACAGTAATTGGAACATTTTTATTGCTCGTCGCAAGGTCAGTTGTGACAAAAAGGAAGAAATGTATTTACTTAATACTTTTACTCTTTAGGAGAAATACACAATTTGGCCTTTGTTAAAGTAATATGATGAAGAGTGTCACATAGGTAATCCTAAACGAAATATTAGGGCACTGTTCACAAGGGGTTTTGTATCTCTGTCAGGAAGTATATCACAGGGGGTTCTTTGCACTAAACCTTTTAATATACTTCCAAGCAATTGTCTGGAGTTGCAAATGCTGCACACAGTTACATCTAGTCAATTAAGCAATGAAAACATTCTTTTAATCACTGAATTTGACATTACTTTATTCATAGAATTGTGGAAGAAAGGGTTGGTTTGTCAGGTGGGTATGTTTTTCAGAAAAAGCAGCAAGCATAGTTCTAGATTTTGCAAAAAGGCTGATTTTGGTGCCTAATGTGCTATGTTTGTGAAAAAGTGTTGTTCTGTATAACTTTTTCGTTGGAATGGTAGAAATATTAAGCCCTTACATTTCCTTTGTCACAAAACGCCAGACACAATTTGGATGTACCTCCCGCTGCCTATTTAGTTTACCAGGTGTTCGAAGTCTCACCTCTGATGACTCAGAGAACCTTTGACCTTCAACAAACCCATATGGTTCCCTCTCTCTTCAAGTAACACATTTATATACCAAGTATGGAAAGTTTCCATCATACATCATACACATTTTTGTTTATTCTGGAGTTGACATTCAACATGTGCAATTCTGTAAACCTTCATATCATTTTATTATTTACCAGAGGGTTTCGTTAAATCTAAAGTGTGGCTCGACCAGCTTACTGTATAATACATTTGCTTGACTTCAGTATGTAAGTGCACACAATCTTCAATTGTAATAAAAGTATGAAATACATATGCCTTTGGAGTCACTGTTTGGTGCAAAAATAGGTAAATGCAGTACAGTAGAGTGTTATCAACTAAAAATACCCGAAGGATCGTAACTGTCAACGTTTACTGCACTCCTAACTAATTCACTGACGCAGGATCAGCTTGTATTTGCCATTCTGTTAAACATATGTAGTCATTAGGCGTGTTTCAATAGAACTGAGTTTTCCGGGTCTTTCCGGATCGGACACGCCAAACCCAAAAAAGTAGCAATGTGGAAACACACGGGAACCGGATAAGTGAGAATCCGAATATCGACAGATTCCGCATCTCAGATCCACCTGAAGGGGTAGATCTGAGATGAGGAAACATAAAAATATCGGGTTTGTAATTTTGTAGAAACGTGCCGTGTACAAAATAACGAGTTAGGCGGAAGTAGTGTTCACATAATAGCAAGCCAAATCCGAGCTGTTTTCGTACAATGCCAGTTAGTGGACTGTGTGCAATTAGACTTCGTTCGAAACACCAATTTTTCACCTTTTGTTTAATTGCCAAGTAACATAACAACTGACATCATAATGGCAGAGACGTCAGCGCAACAGTGTGGCATATGACAACACAACAAGAGTGTTTCAAGACCAGCATGAGCTGGCACCTACCAGCGCCACCGTACATATATAGCAGTATCAAGAAGGCGGTTATAGTAAACAAGTTAAAAGCCCTTCGCAAGAAGTACTATGCCGCGGAGAAGAAGAATAGATCCGGAGCCGGACGAGACACCATCTTCAAAGAATGCCCACAATATGATGAGCTACATGCATTCCTGAGAGACAGACCTCTCACCCAGCCACCATCATTTCTGGATGCTGCGGCTTGAAAGCTTCTTATGGCTTTGAACAGCCTCTTTCTTCTTGCTAAACCGACGGTCCGTCTTCTATACCCTGCAGACTTGACTGTAAAAAATACAACAACGGACGCTAACCGCATTACCGATATCGAAGTCGGCGCCATTTTGATTTTTACATTACAGGTACCACGGAAACGGTGAAAGGTCACTTTCCGTACATCCTGAGTGAACACGACAAACTGCTGTGTGCTAAACGAAGATTCCGGATCTTGTTTTCTGTGGAGACGTGCCGGGTCTGCGCGAGATGCGGAATTTACTGGGGACAATCGAATCCGGTATTTTACCGATATTTCTGTCGAGACATGGCCTTACATTCGATGATCGTTTGAAACACGGTTGTCGATCCGTGTTCGAAATTTCTGGATGTATCATTTTCGTAGCCAGGTGTCACTGTCTTCCACTTTGTGTTAGAGGGTTACCGTCTCTTAAGCTGTTAAAGGTTCATTTGAAAAACGCATGTTTTTAATCTGGCATTTTCTTAAGTTGTTGTCAAGCGCAACTGAACGTTTTATGGTAGTGCTCTTGATGGATCAATGCATGCCATTTCACTTGTGGTGTACCCTACTTCGTAACAGTATTCTCAGTTTATATGCGAACTGGTACAGTGGTGCCGCCAGGAGTCGGTGATTGGGGGCACCACAGATAATGTCGTAATGCGACATCAGTTACACCCAAGTCTGCGTACCTTTTTATGCCTTCCTGCGATAGAACACACCACTGAGAGGAACGTCTCCTGGTCACTTTTTGAGGGTGTAGTTTTAGGGAAGGGGTTAAAGGAGAGGGGTGTCCCCCTACCTTTGAGAAATTTTGTTAATTTAAGTTGGCTTAGACACATAATGATGATATCTTTTCGGAAATTTTTTGAACTGATTGTATGTTTGAAAAATGTCCATAATATAGTGAATTCGATGTAATTGTTGGTTAGGTCAAATAGGAGCCTAAGTCATCTGAGAGAAGGGTACGTTGTCAAAAACCTCCTTAAACCCCCTTTTAGCTTCTTTACTGTTTTCTATCCGTGGCAACTTTACTCAAAAATACCAACGTGAAGTCTACACAAACATTCTTGGACTATTATCATTTTTTCCTTTGGTTCATTTTACATTATAACAGTTCGGGAGGTAACCGTTTTCGGGTGAAAATGAATTTCTACCCGATCGGGGAAAATCTTCCCTTGTGTGGCTTCATTTTTAAAATTCTTTCATAAAGCATTGCGATCCTACCCAGCAAATTCAACAGAAACGTTTACAAAAACCTGGAAATTTTCGTCGATTTCAAGATAAAGAGATACTGAGATACTGGCCTGACCGGTATCAGGCCCCCTGAAAGCTCTGAATTATTTATACAAAATGAGGGCACTAAAATCATGCTTCTATTACCTGACCTCCAAATGACACTACAGGGTATGACGCCAACAATTCTACAATTACGATGATCGTATTTCACTCATTTTGAACCAGAATTCAGACGAATAACTTCAAGGAATGGGGAATTTAAGGAAGGGAGAGTATGGGTACATGGTATATCACCTTCCTGAAGGGGGCGGAGGAGTAACAAAAGCGTTTCAGTATGCTTTTTCGTCATAAGTGTATTGACATTCACCATCAATAAAAGGTGTTCTCTAAGCGCCAGGTGAAAATGGTTTGAAAATGTAAAATTAATGTTTAACACCTTGCGACAAACTATATTAGTCAAAGATCCCGAGCTGATGTAAGACCTCTACAGAAGTTAAAGAATGTGTTTTCTGAAAAATGTTGAGATCAGAACAATTCCCTTTATCATACCCTGATAATGGTTATGAGATGGAATGCAGACCATGACGAGTGAGCGCGAAGCGCTGCAAAATTTCGCATTTAATATAATTTCCGTGACTGCATTCAGGCCCTGAATCGAGACACGGTCGACCCCCCCCCCCCCCCCAAACAAATCTTCCAGTCAGAAAGCGAGCCTTCTACTTTGGGACTGAAAGCTTTAAACGTTTGCTGCTTTGTCTTCCGGAAGGTTGTGATCAGACGTTATTGATAATAAGCCCAACACTGAAGTTACGCAAAAAGTCCGCGGAGGGCGCGTAAAATTTGGTACTTGGCGAAAGATGTGCGAACATTCTGATTGTTTGGGAACCATTTGTGATAGGAAATGATTAATATGGACTCCATCCCCCAGTCGAAAACACACCTTATCCTACCCTAACAGAATTCTATAGCTTAAACGCCTTGCCATTTACAAAAAGTAAATAAATTAAAAAAAAATTAAAAATCCACAGGAAGGCACGCCCCTTCACCCGTGCAGGCGCCACTGAACTGGTAAACCTACTGACACTTCATCAAAGATGTCAGATGTGTAAACTACATACTGTATTCCAAATTATCTATAGACCTTATGCATTGATTTCACGCGTCTTCAATTTAGAGAACAGGCCATAAAACTTTCAAGATGAGGTACAAGAATTTTGTACAAATACTGTGCTCCCACGTACTACGTGGTCTTTGCACCCACAGAAATTAGCTGTCTGTATTTATAGATTTGAAGTGTTCCTTAAGTCTAGACTAGATTTAGCAGAATACATACACACATATATAATATATATATATATATATATGTTAGAGGTTGGAAAATTAATGCTACTTATCCAACTTCCTTTTTCATAGCTTATTCCATTGCAAAAAAATAAAATGTTGAAAGATATTCACTTAATTTGAAATAGTCAATTGCGCAATAATCTGTGATGTCCTTCAAGTACAACCCACATTACATGTTTTTGTTTCCTTTTGAAATTAAAAATGTTTATACAAACTTGAAAAGTTTACCTGCAGAACATGTTGTATGGAGAGGGCTTGTATAGTCAAGTCACTCCAAAACAGTAAGACAGTGATCATGTTTCTGGACAAGATGCAACGGGTTTCGAAAAAACAAAGAAAAACACAGAAAGTAATTTGAGTAGTACAAGAATGACTTGACAAATTATTGCGCAATCTACCATTTTAAATTGAGTGAATTAGCTTCAAAATTTGATACCTCAGCTAAGGAATGTCCTGTGGAGATGGGTGTTGGACCATTTGAATTCACTTTTCAAGCTTTGTGATATATATTTTGAAAATTTCGACTTAAGGTACACGTTAATCTGCAATTATATCTCTGCTGAGAGCATGTTTGTTCCCATTGACCATGGCTGCCTTTGACATCATGTGCAAAAGTTCTAACACAGGAAAAACAAATTTGGAGGGATTTACGGACGTTGCTTTGAGGACTCAGTCTACCGTGTCGTTTGAAAGAAATACATTTTTCAGATCAACCGCAAATAATTTAATTCAATTTTAAGTTACCTAAACATAGCTAGAGAAAATTGAGATGCAAACTTATACATGAGAAATTTCCCTGCCATTTTTTGATCAGTCACGGTGGTGTGTATTTGTGTGCATGTGTGTGTGTCCGCTTTTGTTGGTGCGTGGTCTTGTGACGCTTAACCTGTAAACACGATGTATCAAGTTAGGGATGATATGCATTATCACGTTAAGAATAAAGATTTGTTATAGGTACTTGCCCTTCTTGTTATTGGTTGCAAGAACCAGGTGCAAAAAAATTGAAAACATTGTTAACACGGTATCTCAAGATATGGACTATATGAAGAGTCGCCATTGTTAGTATATGAATGTGTTTTTGTCAAAATTTATCTGCAATTACCGAAAGTAAAACTGAAATTCTGTATACTGCTTTTGAAGACATGTTTATATATCGCAAGGTACGTGAGCTCAAAACTGAAGACCTTCAGAACACAATGTATCAAGAGAGTCTCCATGGGGGGGGGGGGGACGTAATGCAAAATATCCCCCCACTTTTTGCTGCCAGGCTAATACTTTTTATAAGTCATAATGATGGGCGTAGGAACCCAATCTGATGGGGGGGCTGTACCAACTTGCCCGAAAAATATTACTAAAAATGTTTTCTCGCGCTCCTCGCGTTCAGCATGTAAATAATAATAATTCAGGCCTTGAAGGGCAGTTGTTTTACCACGCTAAGCAACCACATACGTGGGAGAAGGCTATGTGGCTTATTAATTACAACTTCACGTCGGGTGGCTACCAACTCAACAATCTTAGATCAAACTTGACCTCTTTTGAATTTGAAAGGCCATTTCAGATGGGAAAACGGTAAATTGCTCTTGGATGAAAAATCCACCATACTTTGACCCGGCCAGGGATCGAACCCCGAACCTCCCAGTTACAAAGCTTAATCGCTTCAAATGCCACCGCCTTTATCCACTCGGCCACAGCCCCGGTTGTGGCTGGTGTCAATGTACATACTATAGACATGCATCGGGTTTTACATTGCAGTGCATGCCAATTTCATTTCAATCACTTGCCGTTTATTGTACCCTTCTATTTTGGTTATAAATTTTGGGAAAGTCCGTACAAATATGATAATAATCAGTGGCTTGATGTAGCCAGAACTTATCTAACAGGGGGTCATGGAGTATGTTGTGTGATTAATGGCCAGGGGGAGGGGACTCCGCCTCCCCTTTGAAAATTTTTGAAAAATTAGACTTCCTTACATGCAATCTGGTGCCACATATGCTATCTTTGAATTACAATATGTGTTAAAAAAAATCGACTTCAGTGACCGGGGCATGGCCACGCCTATGACGCCTCTAATACAGAAAAGATGTCATGTGGTCTTTGTTATTGAAATGCACTCAGTAGCTAGCGCAGGCTGTCTAAAATTAAAAAAAAAAATAGTTGTACCTGTTATTTTGGTTTGCAAATATGTCTATAACCTTACGAATGTCGTATCGAAGTATTTGTTTTGCATATGGGCATTTAATATTGACTAGGGCGATGTTGCTCACCCTACATTATCTTGACGCATTGTGTTTCTCAAGTAAGTTTTAATCTTCGCATAGTCAAATATTACTACTAGGCTATCATTCAACGTTTCTGTATGGGGTCACAGAAAATATTTGTATAGGTTAAGGGAGCTATGAACATTGTTTTGAACAGGGGAGGAGAGGGGTCTAAGAGGAGGGGATATCCCCCTTCTTGGAAAATTTTTGAATATTCGAGGCACCTTAGATGCATTTTGTTGCAATTTTTAGGAAAATGTGAGGGTGAATCCTGCCAAAGTTTTAATATATTTTAGAGTCTGAAGGAGTTAAAGGCTGTTCAATATTAAATCCAATAGCAGGTAAGTGGTTGAATCTGATGGTCATAAGTATGCCCTGAATATGAACGTACTAGTGGACTGAAATCGACTTTCTTTTTGCTCTACGGGGCTTCCCCAACCCCCCCCCCCCCTTGTAATTAGCCTATGTTTTCAGTCCAAGCACCGTTAGTGTTTACGATCACTTTTTAAATACAATATAATAAATAATTCGTTGGATTAGTATTGAAGAAAATATGGAAAATGGTGGCGTTATTGTGCATTATATATGTCCCACTCAGGGCAAAATCTAGAACGTTGTTGCTGCGGCTGGTCGTCGTCGTCGTCGAGGGATTACATTCTTTATCGTACCCGTCAAGGCTTCCCGACGAAAATGGAGTTTCCCCGACAATAGGGACCATCCCCCCTGCACCTCCCCCATCCGGAGCCATCCGTCTACATTTCTGCGTTTAGAATGCGTGGGTCACCATTATGGTCATTTTGATGTTAATTATCATGCGTTGGTTTTCGGTATACGAGAAACTATCTGCATTAAAAACTGAGAATGTTGCCGACGAAAACCGCACTCTGAAACGGATGAACTCACAACAGTTCTGCGCTTATCTTTCTTTAGTGGACATTATGTGAGGAAGCTCTTGATCAGTTATGCGAAAACCTTGTCAGATAGAGAAATGGGCCCGATGAGTTAAGGGGGCCGCAAGTTCCCAAAAGCGAAAAAGCTTAGTTTAAATTATTATATTCCATTTTACAGAGCTATGCAAAGAGCGAGATCATATATTATAAAACGTCTTAAAGACAATGTTTGTACCGAAATTTAAATTGCAGAACTTTAATTTCAGTAACCAATCAACAAACGTTCAACAGATACGTTTTCGTTCAGTCACCTCACGTCTCGATTAAATTTCCGGGGTATACCTTTGTTACAAGTTTTGTTACTTTACAAACAGGCCTATGCAACCACTCCGCGATGCACCACTACATACATACATGCCACCTTGTACGTAACATATGATTGCCAACAACAAAGGCACACGAGATTAGTCTTAACTAGATATGGCTGAACACGCAATACAGGCTACCTCACAGTCTGTTACGTAGGCAACCTAGCACTCCTTCAAATGTGCAAACTTGGAAGGGGTCAAGTAGTGACCTTGTATTACATAATTTAATTTCCTTATTGGCTACGTTTTGTTCATGTCGAATATGTTTTTTTTTTCTCAAAATCTAAAATAAATTTAGGGGCCCCACCGACAGGGCCTGGTGTCGCATGCGGCCAAAGGGCTGCGTTTGAAGGTCCACTGAGCTAGTGCTACGGATAAACACATTTTTTGTCGAGTTAAAAATAGTCGTATAATTCCATGTAGTACATTTAAACTGTGATTGTTTCTTTTTTGATATGAGTGACACGTTTGTCCTGGAGCACGCGGCCTATAGAGGTTCTTCACCGACGTCATCAAACCACGTGACTTGTTGTTTACTTTTTGACCTGGCCGTCAAGATTCTAGCTGTGCTAATCCTCTTTTGTGTCGTCTACACATATGTGCACGTTAACTAGCGCGTGGTCTTAGAACTATACTGTAGCATCCTG
>WURT03073035.1:0-13352 GCA_009936505.3 Holothuria glaberrima
CTGGGCGGACCAGAAAAAAACATTGCCCCCTAAGGTAATAGTAAAATATAAATTACACTAATCATGACAAAGATCAGCGACTTAATTACCAAACAGACTGTATAAGTGAGGTAATCCTATTTTGTTTCATGAAGTACTATCAAAGTGAGATCATTCAGTCAGTCAGAGGTGAAAATGTTTGACTGAAGGGTACAATGTTCAATGTAAGGAATTCGTCTTCTCGAATCATGACAAATATCAGTGAGTATATCACCATACAGAGTGTATTAAAGGAGTTCTTTTGTTTTGGTACAGTAAGTTCTATCAAAGTGAGTCCATTCTGTCCATGACAAAATGAAATAATGAAAAAGCTGTATTTTTGCTGCCAGAAAATAAAGCAATCCATATTTCAAACAATGTTTAATAATTTTACCTCATCTCTGCCATTTCCACATCTTTGTCGGTCTCCCTCAAGCACATCATCTTCCTTTTCTTTCATTTCCTGAGAAATTATAAAAAGATGGTGCTGCCTAGAATGCCAATTGATTCTATCATAACACTTCAGACATTGTGATTCAATACTTAAAATTTGACTAAAGGGTGTATGTATTTTAAGGAACTTCTATCAAAGTGAAACCACATACATAAGCACTTGAGGTTGCAACCAGTAGCATAAAAGCTGAGCTGGTCGGACCAGAAAAAGACATTGTCCCTTGAGGCAATAGTAAAATATAAATTACACTAATCATGACAAAGATCAGTACCTAAAACACCAAACAGACTGTTCAAATGAGGTAATCATAGCAATAAATGGTGAACAATTACCACACTCTCTTAATACATACAAATCTTGATTTTTTTAACATGGGCACTTAGGCCATTTTCACGGTTATAAGATATAATGTCACCCTTAATGAATCAAACAAGAATGTAAAAACTGATATACTGTACCTATCTTACCTCATTTCTTTCTTTTCCACCTTCAACCAAGGCTCTCGTGATAGCACATTCTGAGCAATGGCTTGATTTCTAAAGATGAAGAAAAATTATACTATAACCAAATCTTTAACTTTCTTTTGCCCTGTCTATTGGAGGGGGAACATTTGGAGGCAGGGTGGGGGTTTTCAACAGATATCCCTCTTTGTTACCATGGTAAGTTGTAAAATGGTTTGACTGTCCACAACTGTTGACATTCTGGAAATAATCTGTATGGGCAGCAGGTTTAGCAGAATGAGGCAATACCATGCAACAAGTTCAAGTGAGCACTCTGAGAGATATACTGTTAATAAAGCTGCAAAATTTTCTCAGGCTGCAGGTTTTACAGAAGACCTTTGGCAAAAGAATGAGCAAAAAATGGAAAAGAACAGTGGGGGATAGGTTTTTTCACAAACAACGGTCCAAGGTAAAATTTTCTGAATAAAAAGACTGTCCCTTGTCTTATCTGATACTTGATTAAACATAGCCCAGGCTAAATCTGTCACACACCATAGATGCTCTTGTGACTAATGGACCAGAAACCACTAAAATGTTAATTCTATGGTCTCTATCTCTCTATGCAACACAACATACCTTTTGAGATGGTCAGCACACTCTGGTCATTAAATAGTGTGTTCTCACGTACCTCCAGCTTGGGGTAACACCATGTTACCTCAAGTGAGAATAACATGAGAATGTGGGTTTACTCGGTGTGGGTGTTAAAATTTCAATCCTCCTCTGAAGGGAGGGTTCTGCAAATTTAAACACCATGTTTGTGTAATCAACCACACATCACAGGTAGTCTATAGTCTACAGAGTTGTGTGGTGAAACAAGTGTGATTCATATAATGACATGTCTAGGGGAAGGCAACTTCTTCACAAAGGTTTTTGGTACCTTGTAATTATTTCCAGTATTACCTTTTAATTATTTCTAAATACTGGCTCATAGCTAGACAAGGTACTGAAGGTGGAGGGGGGGGGGGCAAAATAGCTTCCAGGGGGATATACTTAAAAGAGGCCAAGATGTACTACAATGCACAGAGGCAACAGTAACTGCTTTCGTTTTCTAGGGAGCGAAACTTTTTCGAAGGAAGCCCCCACCCTCTTGACTACAGGCTCTTCTAAATGGCAAATTTGTTGAAAGAAAAGAAAGGAGTTGGAGATTTGAGCTGAATCCATACAGTATAGGCTAAGTGAAAAGCTTGGCTATTTTCTGCATCTTTGTAGCATTTCACTGGAATTTTTCTCATGGTTTTTCCAAACTGTTAGCAAAAATGAATCGTTCCTTCAGGTTGCAGTGTAAATGCTTACAACATGGAACTAAGTTCCATCTCTTTATAGGAACATATTTTAAATTTTGTATTTTGCATTTTCATAGATGCCAATTTGAAGGAATAAATAGAGCCGTAAAACAAATACGGTACTGTTGCTCCTAATTGGAAGAAACTACAATCGAAAGGAATGGGTCAAATACGGATGATTTTGCATTGCTGTTGCTAGTACTTAAGCGCAATGGAAGACCAAGTTCAATTTGTATGGAGCCTCGAACATTGACAGTATCTGAAACAATGTGGACAAAGTTTAAAAATTAGGCCTACACTTATATTTGCATGCAGGCTATGCCTAGTAAGCTTCAACACTGTAGCTTAGTTCAGTTGTGCCTTGGGTTGGCAGTCATAGCCTTACTTTCATTTTGTAAGCATTTACACTGTAGCCTGTGACGAAGGATTCACCTTCACCAAAATTTGGAGATAACCATGAGAAAAATTACAGCGAAATATTTCAGTTGATTTCATTACTATGGTAGTACAACCCAATAAACATGAGAACACACACCTGAAATCATGATGTTTACCTGAGGTTTTGCCTTCGTGTAAACACAGGGTAACACTGAGTGATGAGGGGTAAATGAGACCATGCCTAAGGGGTGTATGAGGAAGATAAACCAACCATACATGAAATCCCCCCACCTTCCTGGTGGGTGAATTCATGAGCAACTACACTTACCCCTTGCTAGATCTAATTTGCATAAAGTTCGCGCATTCTGCGCAAGTCTAGAAATGGGCTTAAAGGGAGTAATATCAGATATATATGGTAATAATTGAAACAGACTTAGTGTGAATACTTAGTCAAAAGAACTGTAGAGTTGATCAACTTCGAAGACCCAGAAACCTCCAAGGCATGGAGCTTTGCAGCAGAAGGAGAATAAGGACAAGTTGTTGGCCAAGACAGCAGACAGAGGGTTAGGATCTTCTCTGCCCATAAGGAATACCACCCAAGACCACTGACTTTGGCCAAAAACAAGGGAGATTAAATATTTACTTGAGTTTGTAACACAAGCCTCATTGAATGCTCTACTGCACAAACTGGTTCTTAGGTAACGTACTGCTAATAACCTTCCAAGAGTTGTGCCAGACTACAACAGTTAATTCACAATAGCACACAAATGCACAATAAATAGCTTGTACAGTTGGTCAGTATTAGGTGTGCTAACAATCATACAGTGGCTGGGTCGATTAATTAGGTACACTCAAGGGTAAATCCTACTATTGGCAGGACTTCTGGTAGTTAGTTTACTATGAAGTGTCAAATTAATACTCCCCCAGTGAATCTGACAACCAGTCTTCAATGGGCTACATTGGCCGTCACAGGCATGGTGTCAAAACTACTCCGAGTTGTGTGTAGTGCATGAGATTCATGCAAATTGGATGTAGCGAGGGATGTCTGCAATGTGAATGCAAATATTCAAACACTAGTGAGCCAAATAATCCCATTTGTCATTACACTGAACAGAATCTGCAAGACTGGGGTGAAATGAGGGTGAAAAGACTAATATTCTAATCAGAGATTTTCATGTAATGTAGGCCAATTAGTAAGACAAGCACCAGTGAGAATCTATGTGTGAGAAGTGCACTGCTGAAAAATGAAGAGAAAACCACTTAGAAAATGATGGGAAAAATCACATTTAAGAAATAAACACAAAAGAATCTATACATCATTGCTGATTACTTGGTCAGATTCATGACATATTAGTACACAAAAGAATTTACTCTGCTCAGGCTGGGAGAGACATGCAAAGTGATGAGAAAGAAGAGTAAGTGTGGACCAACAGATCACATATGAAGACACACAGTGATGAATTAATAATGTCAACAATTGCCACTACATAGAAAGTTGCGAATGAGACATGCAGGAAAAAGACTATGACGATGTTACATATAGATTTCAAGGATTCATAAAGATGAGAGAATTAAAACAAGAGTTGTGCATGTTCGCTGAAATGAAAGTGCAATTTTCATTTTACCTCCATATACAATAAGTCCTCATCTGAAAGTAAAGAAGTGAATGTCTTCAATAAAATTGTTGCTTCCATCTATAAACAAGCAATGTAAACAGGTACAAAAAGCACTATCCAAACACTGGTAACTGCTCTGCATTCATGAACTTTCAAATTAGTTATGTCCCCATTTTGGGCAAATGCATGAGAGGCAAGACAATATCAGACCTGCTAACATTTGGAAACCATAATTACTGTAGGACCACAAAGGTGCACACTGGAGAATCTGCTAGCCTGGAGGAGGGGCCTAAAGGGAGGTGGTGTCCCCTTTTTTGAAGTTTAAAAACTCTTAAATGCAGAATAATGGCACATTTAAAGAAGACATCAAATTTCCATTCAGTAAAAATTATGGATTTTGGGGCTAGTAAAAATTACGAGGACTGGTATGTCTGCAGGAATTGCAAATATAAAAATGAAAAAATCAATAAACCACATCATTGTGATTAGGCTAAGGTTCTGTAAGTTTATAATGCAAGCAAACTGAATTCAACAGTTCCACGGATGTGTTGAACACATTCCATTTTTAATAATGAATGCACAGAATGAATCTTTCTGATCATGTTTCTTGTTACTGTTACAGTACTAACTTAATGTTAGGCTGGGGATACGTTACGCTAGGCTGCATGGTAATGTTACTGTAGTGATAATTGTTACACACTTAACGCAGACTACATCTATGTGAAAGGATCTTGACAGGGTTAATGCAATGTATTCAGGGTATCAGGATCGTTATTAGGCCTAGGCCTATACCCTCTGCAATCTCCCCTATGGAAGGTGATATTATCATATCACATCCATCAAAACTGACATCAAAATTTGGCAAATCACTCATTTTCAACTGTATTGATTGCCTGCAGTTATTGAAACGTGGGTCCAGACTTCCCAAATGGATACTGTCCTTGGCGGGGACATGGTCGTGGGTTCGTCGAGGTATAAAAGAATACACAGGGAAAAGTAAAATAATTTCTCTGATGACTATATTACATGTTGAACTGATGAAACAGAACTGAGAGTTGTCTAGCCATGGCGCCCTCGAAGAACAGATTGAAAGGTTTCTTTTCTGAAAGATACGACAAAGGGTCTTGCTGTTGGGAGTGAGTGAATACTAAATTGTACTACAGAGAGCAGTTATTAAAATGCGCGATTGAAACGTTGATTTCAGGACAAAAATCTACTTTTGTGGAGTCAAAAATTCCATGTAAACAATCACAGATGTCATAAACTACCTCTGAAGGTGTATAAATGGTTACGATTAATTTTTCTGTTTAAAATTGATACATATACAGTTAAAATTGTGATCGAAAGACAGTATATCTTTGCAATACTGTACTGTCAAGGAGAGTCTGTGTGTCCCACTTGTTTTGTGATGATTTCAGGGAGAATGTTACAATGAATGTTTCGCAGATTCATAAATGAAAAATTGTGATTAAATGTATCATGAGGCATTTTGCCGGTTAGGATGCTTGTTCACACCTTCTTGCAATAAGCTACCAAGGAGTAAATATCCCTTGCCCATTTCCTGTTTGCTATCTCCTCTACTGTCCCATGGAAGTACAAGTGATTGTTTGTTGAAGCATACACACAACCCTTTGTTTGACTGGAACTACTGTGGATTAAGCCCTAAAGCAAATAAACTTCTTCTGGCACTTTTGTATGCTCATAGTGGGAGATCAAACATGAGTTGGTTTGAGAAATCCGGCGATCGCCGGTGTTTTAGAGCTAAAGTAGCATCCGAGGATTTGCAGCATGTTAATTCGGGCGACAGGGAAAACTTCCTAATATTAATCGAAACACAAATCTTGAGTATGGCAGGACTACATACGCGTGTTTCATACCAAGAAATAATTATCGCATATAAACACCAGATTGGGATGCTGCTTGTAGTGGCTTTTCCTACCGGTGTTCAGGGGTGCCATCCATATTCGCCGCGGAAGCAAATTCTGCTGTGAATCAGAGCGTGTCTCATTATCTCCCTTGCTCTCCCTGCCACTGCCGAGCACTTTCCAAGTTATGCAGCTCTTCCTGTGAATAAGTAGTAATCCGATTACAGTACACAAAGCCAAGTCTGCAGCTTCGCGATTTGCGTGTGTGGGACCATACCAGCAACCCTTTTGTTCGAGATCTCTATTGAAAGTTCTTTCACAGAGTTCAGCACTAGTACTGCCGCACACAGCCACTGTGAAGTGCGCTCGAATGGGACTGAAATCATTGCGTTTTGAGTAGAAATGCCAGCTCACTTCGTAACAGTTTTCAGTGAAAGTTACAACACCCCAGGAACCAAAATAAATTGAATCATTCTTGTGTAAAGTGTCATCTTTTACCGAAATAGGCCTAACGTTACTTCCTTTTTCATTTTCTCTGAAACAAGTTTTCCTCCGGGCCACTTGAATTTTGTCACAGTACATAAACCAACACTATGTTCAAAATAAAACTTTTAAACTGTGCCCTAGAAAACTGTTGTGCGTATAAATTGTAACGTCAAAAGTTGAGCGTGTTTTCTCGTCGTCAAATACCGATCGTTTTTAAATCGATGTGTTGACTCGAACATCCTAAACCCTAGTTCCTCAATATGAACGTTGTTGCTCAGTTGGACTGACAGGATCGAGTGAACGTTGTATATTATGCACTACTGTACTTTGGCTTCTATACTTTGCAGTGGAGCATTCTGCCCAACGCCCAGTAGTTATGTGGACATATGGCTGGGGGTCCCCCTTTGGTTCATGGATAGTCTATAGACATAAATACGGTCGGCAGTTTGTTCGCTCATTTGGTTTAATTTTACAAGGAAACTGTCATTATGGAGGCATGTCTGACTCACTGCTTACTCATGTGTACTTCTGCACTGTGTGTCTGTACTGTTCACCTGCTTGCAAAAAACAAAAAACTTGACACAAGCGGGAAAGTCGGGCCGGGAAACAAATAGACACAATTAATGGTAGCATGTGCCGCTCGTCCATGGTTCAAATTCAAACACAAACGTCCATTGGTTAAAAGTAAAAAGTATAAAATGGAAAGTTTCTAATTGCGAAACTGCAAGCAGCAAGAGTACAAGGAAGAGACAACAGACAGTTCTTTCCAGGAAACCAAGTTTGTCTACATAAAGGTGTGTTCACACTGAAACCAAAATATGCTGCGTTTTGCGGGCGCCGGACGCAAAAATTTTTTTACCAGGACGGATAGGAGCAATTTTTAATGAAAATTTAGAAAATCGCCTCATATGTTCTCAGATACGCAGCAGATTTCGGTTTTGGTGTGAACGCACCTCTATAAGGAATTTGTCAAGCGGAAAAGATCAAGTGAAATTTTCTCCGGTTTAAAACACGATGAAAGCATATGCTACCGTATGCAAAAACAATCTCTAAAGTGTTCGTTTGAAGGAACCAAATTTTTTCAAACTTAACATTACCATTTACTGTGCAATCTATGTCAGTGAAAAATAGTAAGGGCCAGGGGAGTTTAAAAGTTACTGGCCCTGCTGGCCAGTGAAGTATGGAAGAACTCAGGCCGTTGTTTGTTAACTTCTGTTCCTTGTTTTTTAATCGTATAGTAATTTTTATCGGCAGAACTCAATAAAATCTTAACATTTTAGCTTCATGAATATTCCTTGGCCCTTGACGTAGGCCTACACTTTGCTACAAATAGCCCTTCACTTGACCTTAGCCCCAGCCTATCCTGTATATACTTTTGTGAAAAACATGTACCACACAACTTTTATATTTACATCGAAAAAGTGCATCAGCTTCACCCAACTGAAATTCATCATAAATGGCAGTCCCGATTCGGGATGGTAAATATGGTTGCATAGGCCAACAAGCAGACGGAGAAAGTGTTTGCAGCATGTACGCAGCACAATTAACCCTTGATAAAAAGAAAGAAAAAAAAAAAGAAAAAAAAAACTGCATGTTGGCAGTCGTTAGTTGAAGCCTTCGGGTGTTTAGAATTTGGTTTCATAATTTGAATTGTTTACCTTTAAAACTGGGTAGCCTGCAAAAGATTTGTTTTCATAGCAAAGAAATGTGGACAAATAAATCTATAGTTATTACCCGTGCCTCATGTGGATTTTTTTTGTCTTCTTATTTCAAGTCGTTTGGGTAAGGGGTGTCTTATTTCAAAGGGAAGCCAGGCAGGCAGTAGGGAGCTGGTCGAAATATCTGACTGGTTGGCCAGCCATCATGGCCCCAATATGGAGAAGCCGGCGCAATGCCCAGCAAGCCCTGATATTGAAATGTTTTATTTGGTGCAAAACCCCTTTCAATAAAAGACGAGATTGGAGGTGGGTGGGTTTTGGTGGAATTGGGTCAGGAGTGGCTCTATACCCTGTCTCACACATAGGACAGTCCTCCCCCCATCCAAGTTATTGCTTTAGTGCCATGCTTCTCACATCAGTCTACAATATGTGAGAGCCTGGTCTAAGAAAATCCCACTCTCAAAAAGAAAATCCGTCCCCCTCGCCGACTTAAAATAATCCTAGTATTTGCGCCACTGCAGTTACGCAGGGCTGCCTTCCGGGCCACCAACCACCTGTACTCGACGGAATAAGTAAACCTTGACCCTGTTTGAGAAAGTTGAAAAAGCTGAAGTTTGCCCATGCTACCGTATATGACCTTAGCATAGCCTTTAGCAAAGCGATTCATGAAATGATCACGTATATTGTGGTAAATGTTTTAAAAAAGAAATCCCATGAATTCCCCGCCCTCCACTGTGTTGTTTATTTTAATATTGGCAAATGATCCAATACCTCTGGAAGGATAACTGCTTCTTGCAGAAACACATTACCTATTACCATATACACACCCTTCCAGTTTTCCTAACAGTTTATTCACCATAGACTGTTTGCAAGCGTTTCAGTATTAACCCCCGGCACCTTCGCGGTTTTCATTATTCTGTCGTTCGTTTTCAAACTAATTGAACACTCTAACGTAGTGGAGACCAACCACGCACTGCACGCAGGCTAACACGTTACTGTAACATGAACAACGATCGTGGATCATGGACGGTCGCCATTTTGATAAAAGTAAATCGCTCGAAAAAGTAGCACAGTGGGCACCTTTTCAAAATCTGTTAGCACGGAATGTTAGTTTTAAACATTTGATACATGGTAATGGGTGTACTTTGCATAGAATGCGTATTTTCACTGCAAATTCGTGCCTCCGAAATTTTTGTCCAGGCAGCTTGCTTCGTTATGACGCAGTTCGAACCCGCTGTTAGGCTATGTTCACTTGATTCACTTGATTCCTACTGTCGCCGTTTAAATGTTAGCAAAATTAGTGGGTTGATGTAAACCAATCTTTGGTAAAATAATTAAGTGGCAAGCGTATAAGATCTTCAATGAACTATCTATCCTTCATGTTCCCTTCGAACGGTACCGTTAACATTCCCAGTAGGCTACCAGTCACTAGCTCTACTAAAACTATCCTAACGTGTTATATGTATGACCGTATTGAATTTCCCTGTATATATCTGTGAACGTTACTTGCGAGAGCAGAAGCATTCCGATAGCATCACATTAAGTTACAATACTCGGAAGTTTTGTTCGCAATACCTCTAAACACTTTGCCTACATGCCATGGGGAGTGCTTCTTGATACTCAAGTCGAATTTATGGGCAACATGTCTTCTCATTTTTTTTTCTGGTCACTTCGTAGAAAATTTCTACAAAGTTTTGTTCTACTGGTACTTGTAGAGTGTGGGACGGCAAGCTCATATTGCATAGAAACTTGCCTAAATGGATTCCTATTACGAAGCCAATTAATACTTGGGCTAATCAGTTAAAAACAAGTAAAATGCAAAACTCTATTAGCAACTAGTTCTCATAGGTCAAGAAACTTCCTGCTCAACGGATTAATCAAGGTTTATTGTGATCTGAAAAGGAATCGTTTGTTGGTGTTTTGTGTGTGCTCTTTTGTCAAGACGTGGCTGCTCAGAACAGTGGCTTGTTAGGAGGCCTATTCAGGCCAAGACACGCTATTGTGTGAACGTTCACTGATCACAATAGTGCCGAGATTGGGAGGCTCATTAAACATCGGGAAACTTCGGAGAAGTGGGTGTGACGTCAACAGGCATATTCACAGGTTATTGAGGAAGTTGGCTTCCGCGCCAATTGTTCGCGGCGAATATGGACGGCTCCCCTAAGGCAGGGATTTTCTTTACAGCCTAATATAAAAAAGATTTGGAAGTATTTTCCATGTCGTTTTACCCACTTTATCACAATCTTACTGACTGGCCATTGCCATGCATAAATTACCTCCTGCTTGACAATCTTGCAAAATACCTGTTGTCTGGCACTATTACTCATTAGTGTAGTGTAGCTGCAGCCACACATCTATTGTTGCAATGTTTATCATAGCAACAACCAGCCACCCCAACAGCGGCCAACTTTTGACACAGTGCCTAAGCCAGTTAATGTTTAGATGTACTCCCAAAATGTAAACAAATACAAACATACACACCTTACTCCGCCAGGGCAAATCCTCCCCATCATAGCTATATCTGATTTCCTCTCCTCCAAATATAATCTTGGTGGAAAACAGACACAAATGAGGCTGGTTGTTGACAGTTAACCTTAACATTTTACTATTCGGATTTATGTGGTCGTCATTGACGAGTCTCCCGAGGGAGCCATCATCTTCTGTTGCATCAATGCTATAAAGAAGAAGAGTAACTCCCATTCAGTTGGTATCACACGAAAGAATCACATGCTTCAGAACATGTCTTACACCAGCAGGCAGTGGTGATGTCTTTTGACTCATTTAGGCAAAAGAAAGAGCACAAAATTTTTCAAACCAATGACATCTAGGAGATCATGGAAATATTAAGCATGATATCTCTTAATGCTCTTTTCTATGAGATTAATACTTAAAAAGGAAATTTGGGTAGTTTCTTTACATTAAACATGCATCATAGTGCAGCACAGGACAGTACAGGGTTTTCCTGTCATATCAACTCATATGAATACTATATAAACAACAGTGGTGTTTTAAATTTTTGAGCTCGTATCACACTGGGTGAAGATCATGATACACTCTTGGATTTTCATAAAAATTATATAATGAAACGTTGCAACAACTTCTTGTTCTCTGAGAAAATCCAAGAAAATCTTAAATAGCGCAGTCCACATTTTGTTGATGCCAAGCAGTTCCTAAGTTCTTATTGCCTTGACAGATTTCTCACTGCAATGGCAGCCTTTTCAATGGGTTCTAAAGTGCAGGATGCCAGGCATGCAACATCTGGAGCATTTCTGATACATCTTCCCAAAACTGGGTCTGCTTCAGAGTTGTTGTTAGTACTGTCAACACATTTCATACAATCCACAGCAGAGCAATGCATGTATCCCTGGGTTCTAAAATAGGGGGCCGGCCCTCGATCAGGCCACATCCAGCCCAGGAGGTACTCCAAGATTACCCACTAAGCAAAATGAGATTGAAAACACTGTTGGTTGAAAACAAAATCATGTGCCAGCAATCGTAACCAATTTTGAGGCATTTAAATGTATAGGCTGAAGTGATTTTATAACATAAAATTAGTAAGTAAAACATAGCTGAAATGTCCTAGCTTAAATGCATACTTTTGGCTCACTTCCCTTGCATCTCTTGTTAGCCTATATGTCATCTCACAATTATTTCATATACAGTAGGGCAGCTTGGGTGCAGTTCACTGTTACAAAGCTTTATGCAAGTAGGGGTAGCCTCATTCCCCCCCCCCCCCCGCCCATGTAACAGCCAGATGGTAAATTTACCAGTTGTTTTTGCATGCTCGTCACAAAGCCTTCGATCGAAAAATTAAAATCAGTTGTGTAACCACCTGGGGTCAAGCTCGGATCAAGGCTTATCTCTCCCTAGTACCTTTGCAGATGCTTTAACGATTACTGCTGATGAATATGCTGAAAAGTCCATTGTCTTGATTATGACATGTCAGGTCCTCAGGACCCTGGAAATCTTATAAAGGGGCATCTCTTTCCTTAATTTTTCCTGGGAGGCCCCCCACCAATAGATATGTACCTTTGGTGCTCTTAATTAAGGTTTCCTTACCCATGAGCCTCATTTCTGCAATTCCTACTTCTATTCCCTGAAGGTGACCCTCAAACAACAACCTGAATTGTATTAGCAAGTTTCAATTGGAAGCTAGGTCTCCAAGACAATTTTGTCCAGAGAAGCATGGCAATTTTGGTATTGCCTAACAGGTAATGTATATGGTCACCACGAACCTAGTATATGGTCACCATGAACCTAATAAGCTACACATGTGTCTCTACAGCCTAGTCACTCTAGAGCTGCAAGGCTTATTAGAATCTCTCAATAATATTTGCTGAAAAATTTAAATACTGTATTGTACTTGTTCTGTGACATGTATACTGCAGGCACTTTTAAGTATGGGCATGCTATGCAAGTAGGCTATAAGCTACCTATGCATACACTACTATTTTGATATTTTGGAGTTTCATACGCTTCATTTTCAAAAACAAAAAGCTTTATAAAATTTACCAATGTCCCGTTCTTGGTGTCCAATTAAGTTACACGAGAGAAAAAAGTTAGTTTTTGGACATAATATCATAACCACTTGTTTGCATATTTGTAAAGCAGTGCTACATATATAGCCTATGCTTAGCCTATACTGGGACCATACATTTCCATTTATTTGATGCTTTTTATGTACTTTCAATTTCAAGGTGAAATATATCACAATGTAACACTGGACACCAAATCAACTGGTTTCCTCATTAAAAGAATCACTAAGGTACATTCTTCATTTCTGGTGTTTACTAAAATTTTAAGGTCAGCAGTCATACATAGCGGTCAGTTTAAAGCATAGTGTATTAGCTAAATGTGAGCTAGGTCATGACCATGCATATATGTGTATAGAGGGAACTGCACAGAGCTCTTTTACAGCAGCTTTGCAAAACTTTCACTGACCCACCCTTCCCGCATACCCTTGTCAGTTTTTCCCACTTAAATACAGTATTTCAGTGCATCATGCAAAGTCTAGCAATGATCTGGTATTAAAATGTAAGGTCACTCTCTTCTTCTCTTCTTCTGATATATATATATCAGATTATCTATCTATAT